>JANHFJ010003327.1:49266-62555 GCA_032468195.1 Cerberus rynchops
TGCGGAGAGCCATCCAGATCCATGCAGTGCCTGGAACAGGCCATCCTAATTCTAGTCTTTCATTAATAAACGTCTAAATTTCCATGTATTAGACTGGTTCAATGTCAAGAGAGATGAATTCTCTTGTGCGTCAGAGACATCTATGAGTAGTCAATATATTAATTTATAAATTACAAACTACCACGTATTGTAGTTCAGGCATAATAATTACATGGCAGTCAGTTGAGGGGAAAAGCACAAAGATTGATCTCCAATTCATATTACCTTTGCTATGCAGGCAGGACAAAACCAGTCACCATCTGGAATAGTACTGATCTTGGGCCGATGACAGTACGTATGGCAGCCTTTATCACAGCCATCACAGAGAAGCAGTAGTTCCTCATTATCTCCTTTTCGACATATTTGGCAGTACTAAAATACAGAGAAATTATTTCAGATCCATGAGTTATCTTCCACTGGAACATAATAACCAGCATGCTATGAGGACTCTAGTAACACTTTAAAATTAAGCTCAGTGTCTGTTGTTATATGGACCATTACACTTACAGCAGAAGTAGAAAAATAAATACATACTCAGTCAAATAATCATCTCTACCTCTACCATATTTGTGTTTCAATTTGTGATAATTTGGAATTCAATTAAAAATACGATGCTCCACTAATGCTACATAGAGAAAGTATTAAATCAGGAAAGTATTAAATCAGGAAATAACGTTGAGTTTACTGCTTGCTGGTTAAGAAGGATGTAAATTTGGTATGGACAGTCCAAGCCTAAGAGCTAAATAGGGGTCACAATTTTCCCAATTGACTTGATTTTTGAAGACTATTAATGACAATCTATAATCTTCATCCCAACACGTATTTGCTTTATGACATATGCAATGCCTAAAGTTTGGAAGGAGATGCTTTATTCCCCAATTTTTAGTGGAGAAACACTATATAAAACGACAGTATTTCCAATGTTAATGGAAAGTCATTCCAGTGCAAACTGTATTAATAAAATCTGCTGGAAACATAGATATCACAATTACCAGTGAAAAATAAGTCTGAAAGTTTGTAACAAGTTGGAGAAAGAGAGAGTTATTTCAAGAGTGAGACACTCACTGTTTGTTAGTACTTCTTCCCATTGATTACTACAGCATAAAAAGCTTTATTTTCAGAAATCTGATGCCCAGGATTCATGCAAAATATCTTACATGCATTTGCATGCTATTTATGAATATGCAATTAACACAGCAGTGCTTGTTAATTTGTTACTTCTATGAGGAGATGGGACATTTCAACTTGTATGCTGTACAGCATCCAATCTGCACATACCGTTGTATTGGGTGGGCGTGCAAAGAAGCCATGCACATCTTTAAAGCATGTACTTTGCATCTCATCTTTCTGAAAAAGCCTTTAATTGCAGTCTTTGACCCAGAACCCCCATTATGGCAACGCAGAAAGCGTCACTTTATTAATTAATTGCATTGAGACCCCTCCCAGGGAGAGGCAAAGAAACTCCATAAAATTCAAAATACGCCAGCAGAAAGGCTATTTGTCATGTGGAAGTTCAGAAAACTGAATTTGGCTACAGGAGGGCCCTTCGTTTTTATTTTTCAAAAAATGTATCTAATCCGTGTAAAAGTGCCATTTAATTGTAATTTTGGGATGCAGTGACAATGCTATCAACTTAGGTATCTGGAAAGGAGGAAAATAGGATATGTAAAAATCAGGTCATAACACTTACAACTTTCATAATAGATTTTTCCCATGCTATTGTTTTCTGTAACTGCTGAATGCACAGAGCTACCTGTGCAGCACTGCGAGCTTCTGACAATGCCCTTCTCCATACCCTTAGCCCTGGAGCAATATCCTCTTCCATTCTGCATTGAAATATAGAGAAATTAAGCAGGTCACATCCATTTTCATCAGTTTCTGAACGTGGAACAATCATCGTCACATTGAAAGCCAAGCAATGACAAAAACATACACAGCCAATAAGGGTAATAAGGCTTAAGCAACTAAATTTGATGTAGTGCACAGACTGTGGCTACGTGCCTCAAAGCTCAATCACAACCATAAGATAACTTTGCAGGATTAACATACATAACAGAAAAATAAATAAATAAATAAAATAAACAAAATAAATAAATAAATCTTTGCACAGCACCATGCATAAAAACGCAGTCCATATGGATCAGAGACATACAAGAAGATACATAGATAAAACACACAATAGGAAAAAATAGGCTCCAATTAGCAAAGAAGCACAATAATTTTTCAAGTTAATCTCAATAACCTACCCGTCACCATCACCACTAACGGATGGTGCAGGAGCAGGGACAGTAACTGTGCCCACATTATCCAGTTTGATCTGAATGGTGGTACTTAAGGGGCTCTTCAGATACCTTCGCTCTATGTTCCGCTCCAAGTCAGCAAGTCTGGTTACAGCTATATCTAGAGGGTTGTCACTCTTCCGTTCTAGAGTACTGCTACTGCCTTCTTCTCCACCAACACAATCACCATCACGCTTCTTGTGCAATGGAGTGATTGCTTTATGCTCATAATATACCAAGTCTTCCCTTTCCGATTCTGGTTCGGGGCACATCCAACCCTACATTTTAAATACAAAATTGTGCACATATGTGTTTGGCACTGTTAACCATTTCAGTTTGGACAATGGATGGATCATTTGTTTACCTCCCTAAACTGTGTATCTCTTTCCAGAAGTTCTCAAAAAGTCAAAGAACTGATTTTTTTTTCTTTCCTATACTACTTAAAGACCACCACACATATTAATTTTTAAATCGGAGTTTTATGTTACATTTTGGGGAGAAAAAAACAATCTGCAATCCAACAAGTTCCTAAGTAATAAATTGATTTTTAATTCATACCCAAGAGCCAGTGCTATTGCGGAAAATATACAACTGGCACAAATCCCAGTTTCAGATTTTTAATTTGTGTTTTTTTTTAAACCCTGTAATCACTTCTGATGACTCACAGTAACAAGGTTAATTTGCATTAATTATATGTGATACGTAACACCTTCATATTGCACATTTTGTTATTTCCACAAGGAAAGGAAATGCAAATATTTACATATATTTATTTTTCCCCAAATTTTAAAAGATGCCAGAAGTCACATGTTGATCATCATGAATGTAGATGGAATCAAAGAGCTACTAGCCTTTGTATTCAGCGGAACTTAGTATTCTGTTTGCATGGAAAATCAAAGGCTGTTTCCCACTTGCATGATAATGTGTTTTCCCCCCATCCTCAACAGGGGAGGAAAAGAGAAAATTATTGTCTCCCCAGTGATCTTTCTGCTGCGCTTAGAAAACAAGGCCGGGAAATTTGCTGCCTGTGTATGATGGTGGGAGCAGCGATTGCTATGCAGCTGTTACTTTTGGAAAAATGAGATGCAAAAAGAGGATATTTTTCCTCCATCTCCTGAAGCAGGATCCCTGCTTTTACCTCTGTGCTTGCTGGGGAACACAGCTATCTCTTTGCTATCCAGCAAACATGGAGGTTAGAGCAAGATCACTAAGACAGGACAGCAGCAGGGATTACTGATAGGAATATTGATCCAGGAGATTGTTATTTTTGCTAGAATCAAAAGAAAAGGAAAAGCTTGGCTGCTGGATGAGCCTCTGTTGTCTTTGGCATACAGAGAAGGATCCAGGGGCGCTACAGACAGATAGGGGGGCAGTTCCACGGTGGGCTGCTGACCTCCCTCAAGCTTTTCCTCCACCATGTGAACCAGAATGTTCACACAGGGGAGAACTTGCATTTGCTGTAAGCTATATCCTCAATGGCAGCAGCCATTTTGGAGCTGTGTGGATGCCATACAAGGCAGAAAATAAACTGCTCGAAGTTGCACTGCTTGTATAGCATTTTTTTTCCCATGCGAAATGGAGAAATGCTGTTTGCGAAATACTAGTCTATTGTCCAATAAAGATAAAACTAAAATCGAAAAGACAGAAAATAGATGCTCTTGGTTTCCATCACTCCAAAACCTGACAGAAAAAAGCCTAAATCTACACTCAATTGTTTTCCTGAACCATACAAATTTGAAATATTATCTCAGAGATGCTGCATTTTGAATTTAACAATATTGCATTAAATTCTACTACATGATTCTGAGGACTTGCAGATCTATGATGGTCATGTTTCCTCCATAATATTTATTTACTGACTTATTTTTATCCCACCTTTATTATTTTTTATCAATAATTCAATATTTACATACCTCATATTTTCTCCATAACAACAACCCTGTGAGGTAGATTGGGCTAAGAGAGAGAGAGAGAGTGGCCCCAGATCATTAGCTGGCTTTCATGCCTAAGGTGGGACTAGAACTCAAGGTGTCTAGCTTCGTGTCTTGGTTCATGAAAATAGTTATATTTTTTTAAATCTCATTTCCTAGGGTTTTTTTTGAAGATTTAACCAACTATAAAAATCAATCCCACTCTATAAGAAAAGATGAAATCATTTCATTCTAGGTAGTGTTAATACATTCTTTTGATTTCTTTTATTACTGAGAATAATCCTTAACTCTAGAAAATCTACTCTTCATAAATTTGAATTAGCACTTTAGCCAATCATTACTAAATACAGATTTTACTGAAATACATTTTACCTTGATCTGCAAACTAGCTGATGCCACTCTTCTCTCTAAATCCTCTACCTGCTGAAGAATAGCAATATCCGTATCCATGGCTTGCTCTTCTATCGACCAATTTTCTACAATATCTCGTGTTACTTGGTTTTCATCATTTTCATTTACTTCAATAATTGCAGCTGTATTTAGAAATTAGATTAGGCTATTTTAGTATAACTTTCAGATCAATTGTTTTGTAGTAACAATGAGGTCAATGGCAACAATCATTTTATCAATACAAGAGGTCACAATTAATCCAACAAATATATGTCTATTGAATTACTTCTATAGACATATACTTGTAAACCCAATTTATAGATGAGTAATGTATTTTGCTTTTCAGTTGAATTTAATAGATTAAAATGTTTCAGAATCTTTAGCTCAGTAAAATGGAGATAAAAATCTCCATTCTCTCTAAAAATGGAGAGAATGGAGATAAAAAATTTATAAAATTATGCGTAGAATTGAGGAACTCAATCAAAACAAGTTTTCCTCTTTCTCAAAACACTATAGCCAAGGAGTCACGGAAGAATGATTGGAAGGAGATTAGAACAAACAAAAGGAAGTATCTCCTCACAACAGCATAATATAACATGTGGAATTCATTACCATTGAACATGGTGATGCCCACTAACTTGGATGGCTTTAAAAGGGAATTGGAAAAATTGAGATCAGTCAACAGCTGTTAGTCTTGGAGACCCATTGTTATTCTCTGGGTTGAGGTAGCATGCCTCCAAATACCAGCTGCAGGAGAATAAGGCAGGAAAGAGAAATTATCTCCTGCTTGCCAACACACCAAGTTGGCCATTGTGAAAAACAAAATGTTGGACTAAGATGGGTTTGGCTTGATCGAGCATAGTTATATTCTAATGCTTTTTTAATAAAGAAAAATGTCCCTTAGCATTTCATAATTAATAGGTCACCTAGACTTAATGTTATTTCTGTGCCATCTGAGCTATTAGAAGGTAAAAGCTCTACTTCTCATTGAATTTTTTTTTCATTTCAATTACATACCATCTTTATTTTTGAGGCAAGCTAGAGTAATATAATCCATATGTTTTTGAATTTGCTTCTGTAAGGCCTTTTCTCTAATTCCCCTGAGATGCAACACTTTAACCAAAGCTTTTAGGTCCTCTGGATCAATAATTCTCCACCAGCCAAACTGCATTTCTGAAGCAAAATATGGAGACAAAGAAAGATTTAAAATACACAAACGTTCTGCATGGGAAATGGGTACCCCCTCAAAACTGAGTTCTCTAACATTAAAGGACATGGATATATGACCTCAGGGAAAACTATAGCATAGCTAAGATCTTTGCAGTTATTGCTATTGTTGCTGCTGTCACAGAAAACCTCTTTTTTAAAATAAAAAAAAGAACAATGGCCTGCCGCCACAAACAAACACTGGTTCATTTTTTAAAAAATCCTAGTCTCTAACTAGAAGAACAGAACCAGGATTCTGTTAGAGTTAGTTACAAACGCCTATAAAAAGAATAAAATGATACTGACCTTCTGGGATAGGCTTTGGACTAGGATAATCAGCGGGTTTGGCTACTTCCACAAGAACTGAAGAAGGTACAGAAGTTTGTTTCTCAGCCTGTGGCACTGGTGATTCGCTTTTACTTGTTGGAACACTAGGTGTCAAGAAAGAGCTACCATTGCCCTCTGACAGTCCTAGGCCGGACCCCATGCTAGGCAATGGAGATGAAAATGGATGATTTGAACTCATAACACCAGTGGGCCATCCACAGAACTGAAGTCCCATTACAGGCAATCCTGTCTTCATCTGCTGTACAAAAACAACAACAACTCCAATTTGAATACTTATAACTATTTGTTATATAACAACTCCATGCAGGAAATTGTAATCAGAGCAACAGCGTTGGAAGGGACCTTGGAGGTTTTCTAGTCCAACCCCCTGCTCAGGCAGGAAAACCTACACCATTTCAGACAAATGATTGTCCAATCTCTTCTTAAAAACCTCTAATGTTGGAGCACCCACAATTCTGGAGGGAAGTCATTCCACCAATTAATTGTTCTAACTGTCAGGAAATTAGTTCTAGGTTGCTTCTCTCCTTCATGAGTTTTCATCCATTGCTTCTTGCCCTGCCTTCAGGTGCTTTGGAGACTAGGTTGGCTCCTCTTTATACAGTAAAAGTCAATACAGATTTTTAGTAAGAAAATTAACTTGCAATAATTCCAAATCAATAAACTTTTAGTATAGTGTACCGATTAAGATATTAGAGCAGACCGATCAAGGTATAAATCCCATTTGACTGTAGCACTCACCGAATGACCCTTACATTAGTCATTCTTTTTTAGCCCAACTTATTTCTTAAAACTGCCAGCATATGCCATTTTCAGCTCTCAGAGAACAGAAGGGATATAAAAAAGTATTGACTAATAATAACAGGCATATGCAATGAGTTCCATAAATGGCCCATCCTGTGCATGGAACAGACAGCATCTGTTTTGGGAATAGAACTATGATATACATTTTCCAGAAAGATGTTTTGAGATAAGACAGGGAAGAAGGGAAATGGGGAAATAATACAATCATTTGCAGTGGTACATGACAGCAGCAGCAACTAAGTGAAAGTAAAGGAGAAAGAAGGCGGTAGAAAGATTTGAAAAGTGACGACTGGGCTGATCTGATTACATTTGAATTCATAATCAGAAGGAATAAGCATTATAGAAGACAGTACTAGAAAGTTGGAAAAGGGAGGTTTCACAATTGACGGGTTTCAAAGTATGGATTTAGCTCAATCGTTAGCAATATTACTTTAAAATATCACAAAAATCATGCTTTCACATAGTACAGTTACTGACATGCAAAAATATTTTCTTTCAAATCTTCTTCAGAAAATATTGTAGGCTTCTTCAACTCAGATTGCCTCAGGCACCATTTTGTATCTAAAGTGTTCCGTTGCTTTAGAAAACGCCCATTTTCTAGGCTATGCTTCATATACCCTCATTGCTTATAATAGGGAAATTAACAAATAGCTGTTTTGTTTTCTAAAACCTTTTCAGAAGTGAACAGAAGTTGCATGCACAGTGGTGCTTTCTGAGGGATGGGTGCCAGCCAGATTTGAGTAAAGTAAATATGGGGTTGGAGTGCTGAACTCCTATCAGGTGGGAGGGGCCTTCTAATTTCTTGGCAGAAATTTTCAGGCATGGTTGCATCTTCTTGGAGACAAAGTTTATTAAGATGAAACAGGACATTGTGCAAATAACTAATTTAAAGAAGTTAGCAGAAGTCCCATCTCCACCACTCTAGTTTATTAACAGTTTGTAAGGAATCAGTATGTACACCAAAGGTACCACCAGATAACTACATTTAACAAACTTTAGAGGTAATGGACATTTCTGTCTCAATTCTCCACACTCTTGAGTGTGCATCTGAAATCAGGACAAAACACTTAAGTTTAAGATCTATTACCTGATATTTACATAATTTGTATTAATTTACATAATTACACAAATAATGTGTAATTGGAATTGCAGTGTATAACTGCAATTATAGTTTCAGATTGAATGGATATTCAGAAATAAGATAGACTCTCTCCCCTGGAATGGTTTGTTAAAATTGAGGTTTTACTTGAATACGCAAGTGTCTAGATTTGGATTTTACAGTAAAGTTTCACCTATACTAACTCTGCCGAGATAAATATCAAACATCCATAATTGAGTTCACACTCTATACTAAACCATAGTTTGTTTTAAGTATGGGTCACTGAAAAAATCACAATAGCTCAACTGACAAGTAGTTGTATGACATAAACCGTGCTTTACAAACTAAAATGATTTCAAATATTCCATTAGCCAATACAAAACAAATCATATTAGGCCTTAGTATAATATGTGAACTCAACCACAGGATTGAATTTTGGAAGAGATTCCAATCAAGAGAAGTTGGAGAGAGAAAAGATGATGATTAAACCAATTCCTTTCTTCCTTACAAGTCCCTGCATCACCCACCCTACCCAACCAGACCTTAAATAACTTCACATTCATATGCCCACAATGAGTAATTAACTTTCTTCTTTTGCAATAAATGGTAAGCATGATTCCTAGTATAATCTATATTCTTTTTTTTTCCTGTAGAAAGCACACAGGATGAAACTTCCTGTCGAATAAAATGGAATAAAATGCTTACCTGAAGTGGTGACAAGGCAAATGGACTTAATCCTATTGGGCTTGGTGAAGAGGCTGAACCAATAAGTGGAGATGGAACAGGTGAGGGTGATTTGGATGGAGGATGAGAATGCGGAGTGAGAGATGAAGAAGTAGTAGTAGCAGCAGCTGGTGAATCTAGGTGGGTAACAGAAGTGTCATCACAAGGAGTTCTGGGTAACAGGCTAAACCACTGCCTGCTCTTTTCTGTAAGAGTCTTTAACAGTTGGTCATTTGAAATTAATGGAGAACTATAAAATTTCCCTGGCCCGGTTGCCACAGGATTAAAAAGATGATTTGAATCAGATCGTTCATTGCTGCTTTGTGATAAAGTGGCCTGGTGGCTACACAATGAGGTTTTAGAGCTATTCTGATAGGCCAACGAGCACCCATTTGCTGCACTGCCATTGGCTTTGGGGGCCAGAACATCCGACTCAGGAGGCATTTTTGCTACTTCTAAAAGTTTGCTTAGCTTTGAGAAAGAGCCGGGCTTCTGCAGGAAAAGATTTGTGCTATCCTTCTCTTTGACATCCTCTTTCAGATTACAATGTGTTGCATTTAAACAATTTAATTTTTCTTCAGAGGTCTCAAAAATTTCTTCTTTGATATGAATATTTTTGGCCTTTTTCAGCTTCTCTTTTTCTTTTGCAATTTCTTCCAGACCTGTATGAATAGAAAGACAATTACTTAACCCAATTTACAGCCAAAATGGGTTTGTTTTCAGTTGTTCAAGAGGAAAAAAACCACATTCTCATCTAAAAAACCCAAACCATACTCTTGATTTATAGAATAATTTTTTAAGGTAGGATATTCATCTAGGATAAAATCAACAATGATAACCTAAAGAATATAACAAGCATGTATGAGGCTGATCACAACTTCATTTCAAGAGATGAAACGGAAAAACAATCAAAAGTTTCCTCTTAACATCTGAACTGAAAATATTTGACACTTCAGCAGAAGGAGGTACCAGACAGAAGAAACAGTCTTATTAAATGCATCACACAAAGGGGATTCCCATGGAAAAAGGCTTTTTTGCATGCTCTGATACATAAAACACACTTCACTGTTTGCAGAAACCTGAACAAGAGAGAAAGAGAAATGAATTTATACTAAGTTATGCCATGGAGTACTGTTCTATTTTAGTGATGCAGAATATTTTTTTTTTTAAATAATATAAAGATACTCTTGTAGTGTAACTAAAATTTTTACAGAATTTCAAAACAAGGGATGAAGAAATGGGGCTGTGTGTAGAAAATAAAAACAACATGGATTTCACAAGTACCTAGCACAACATGAAATGTTCCCTAAATGTTCCCTGGTTTAGTACCAGCACTGGGACTTTTTTATTTGGTAGCAAAATTCTAACAAAATATTTTATAAAAATTCCCATTCTATGGCACTGATCATATTTATGCTTTATTCAAGGAGTCTCATGGGAAATTATTTTTACTTAATTTATTTATGTTTCCAGTGCTTAAATTACTTATTTTTAATTAACAATTATAAAGTGCCTTAAAATTAGACTGTATCATACTATTAGATTCAAATATCAGCATAAGGAATACAGTATACAATTGGTTTTTGTTATCAAGAGTTTCCGCCTTTGTGTTTTTTATGAGAAGTGAGTACAATAAATTCAATAACTGCATTACTACTTGTATCAGAACAAACATCACCCAAATAAAAGAATATGGATGAATGTATAACCAGTTTTTATCTATAAGTCCTCATAAAGGAAATAAAGAGGAGCAGACTCTTCCAGATAAGTATCTGACAAATATTCTGAAATGTAAACTCTCCAGAATGCTATTAACTGTGTTCAGAGAGCAGCTCCAATTTTTAAATAAAGCTTTCATTCTTTATCCCCACATTTCTCCATTTCTCCTTTAAGCATATTGTGTCAACATGCATTAACAATTTCTTCACAAAGAGCAACAAGAAAAGAGAGAATCACATAGGAGAGAACAGACAAATGGGAAAGAAAGGAAATGTTTGGTGTTTTCTCATAGTTGACAATCACTTTTAAAGGGCATGGGGCCAGGTTTCTTTCAAGACTGTCTATCTCTGTGGGTTTTGCCATCCCCCCGCCTTGTAGGGACACTTTCTCTTCAGAGTTTTAATTTGTTCCAGATTGTAAATTTGGGATTATCAATAGTTCACAAGGCAACATAAAAGCACATTCAGTCCTTCAGTCAGGACTTACCAATATTAGCTTCTGTCTAAAAGAAGACTTTGACAGATAAAAGCATAGACTTTTTTTTCAGAGTTCCCATATCTAGCTGAGGATGCAGTGGCCTAGCGGTTAAGATGCTGGGCTTGTTGACTGAAAGGTTGGCGGTTCGAGACCAAAGCACCATGCAACGGGTGAGCTCCTATTCTTGCTCTAGCTCCTGCCAACCAGCATTCTGTGCACTTCAGCATATAGTCATGACCACAGAAGTATTTTCAGACAACGCTGGCTCCCTCAGCTAAGAAACAGAGATGAGCACACCCCTCCTGCCCCAGAGTCAGACACAAATGGACAGGGGAAGCCGCTACCTTTACATTTTTAGATCTAGATCATTACCTTCTCCACTTTCCATGCCTTCAACAAAAATGCCCCCACACTGGGGCAAAATCCAGTATCGGCGTCTGTAACGATCCTGGCCAAACATCATTGAACGTAAAGAGTGAGAAGCTTCAAATAGCTTTCTTCTGTACTGGTTTTGCTGCTGTGGTATAAAAAAACACAAAACACAACGGTGTGATCATAAAGATTTTCTTAAAGTTATTGCCAATGAATGACAGACAGCTCACCAAACTGTTTGTATATTTAATTTATTTTCAAATATTGTTCTTTGTTTGAGAAATTGAAAGAATCTAATTGGTGATGATGTATCACACTGGACAAAATTAAAACAGATTGAAGGAGACATAAGCAAAGTTTGGACTTTTGTTAGCAATTTCCAGAGAACAAAAGAATCAAAGATTTTCACTGCATGAAAACAAATGAAATGTTATCAGTTATGACATACAGCAAAGGGTATGTACGTCTAGTACAAGAAGTCAGGCTAACATGAGAAGTTGTAGCTTTTTATATGTTAACTAATGGGGTATTTTATATAGCCTTGAGATAAATTATGTTCAGGATAACCTATAGACAAAGTGAGTGCTCAGGTGTCCATAAGACAAAGAGAAAAAGTTAACATGCTGAATACCATATTCTTACTTCAGTTGAAACAAATGGCAACAAATGCACATTAGACCTGAGAATATACATTGGTACATGCCTCTCAAACTGGAGAAGCAGAGTATCAAAAATTCCAGGCAACACTTTTCCTTATCCAAACTAGTAATTTTGTTCTAACTATAATTATTTCACTATAGATGGAATCAGAAGGTAACTTCCCATCTTCAAACAAAGCATTAGCAGTTTGCACCTGTTTTACTTCTGAGAAAGAAAGCCTATGTTATTTTGGACTCATAAAACTAGTTTCAAGGTCCTTATAATTCTGGCAAGTAATGTTAATTAAAGTTTCGCTCAAGAGGACCAGGAACAGTCCATTAGCACATTCAAGTCTTCCAAAACACACCAAGATTGCTTGGCTCAAGCATAGAGAGCACATTACAACCATACAATTCAAATAACAGATCCCAGAATAAGGCAATATGTTGTTTTTTGCAGTGCTCTTTGCAGGCTTGTGTCAGCATCAAATAACACAATTAGCTGTCTTATGGATACAGCCCTGGATTTCTGCCTTTTTATAATATCTCACAGGTTCAATTAAACAAGAGCTTGCTTTGTTTATATTTTGTCATACCAACAGCAAATTGCTTCATCTTTCCTCATTTTCAACAAGACTGAAATTTGGTTAAGACAATGAGGAAAAATCTGATAAATGTGTATAAATGCTAAGGATCCAGTTAAGAACACTTTAAAAATAATTCTAGTCTACATTATAGGAACACAGTAAAGTTTAAATGCATAGAAGTTCAGGTTACCTTAGTAAGTTTATCAATCTGTTTCTCTAGTTCCTCAACACTTGCAGTTTGGTCTCCATCATCCTACCACCAACAGATAAAATATGGCAATGCATTATTTTCTATATATTAATTGTGCTCAATTAGTTGTGCTAATTAGTTGTGCTCGATTATAAAACCAGAATTTTATGAAATATGCCTCAAAAATCACAAAGGCATTGCAATCATAAGTATTTATTGTGGGATATGGTCTCCAAATGGCATCTCTTCTTTACAGCAGTTGTACATAGGGAGACGCAAGTATGGCAAAAAAACTACTAATGATTTTTTAAACATATTGATCTCAGCAAGGCTAGAACAGTACTGTACGTGCAATGGCAATGTGGCTTCATTCACACATTATACCAGAGATGAAATTCAGCAGGTTCTAGCAAGTTCGCTAGAACCAGTAGTAAATTTTCTAAGCAGTTCGGAGAACCGGTTGTTAGAAGAAATCTCCTTTTGTTTTTTT
>JANHFJ010003327.1:103335-113969 GCA_032468195.1 Cerberus rynchops
AGCTTGTTTGGCTTTGGGGTTGGGGGGTGTGATAGCTGGTGAAGCAGGATGGGTTTGAGCCTGGGTCTGGAGAGGGGAATCTCTTCCCCTTCAGCAGTTATCACCAAGCAAAGTTATGTATGTTTTTTGTGGAGATACTTGGTTACCCAAATGCGGAAGGGGGCAACATAGCTCCTTTTTGCCCTTCAGCTCATCTCAAGAGACTATCCAGGCAGAACTCAGCAACAACAGTGTGCCGTATATATTTTTTAAAATTGTTTTTTTTTCTGCTGGTATTTTTAAAGGCCTCCCTGAATTTTTAAATATACCAGCAGAAAAAAAAACAATTTAAATACACACACACACACACACACACACACACACACACACAGAGTATATATATATAAAATATCCTCCTTTGCAAAGTGATAGGAGTAGGACTACTACAGTAGATGAAAGATTTATACAGCATGCTGTATGCTGAAAGAGTTATTTGCTGACAAATGATAAGGAATGGAATTACAGGTAGTCCTTGACTTACAATCATTTGATTAACAATGATTCAAAGTTACAACAGCACTAAAAAAGATGACTTATAACCAGTCCTCATCCTTACAACTGTCAGCATCCCCATGGTCATGTGTTCAAAATTCAAGTGCTTGACAACTAGCATACATTTACTATGATTGCAGTGTCCTGGGTCACATGATCGCCATCATTTGCAACTTTATCAGTCATTGGGGGAAGCTGGATTTGCTTAATGACTGCATGATTCACTTCACAACTGCAGTGATTTACTTAACAACCATGGCAAAAAAAAAAAGGTCGCAAAATTAAAGACAACTCACTTAGCAACTGCTTTGTTTAGCTACAAAAATCCTGGTCACAATTGTAATCATACATGAAGGACAATCTATATATGTAAGTTGAAACTTGAATATAAGAGAAATATCTCAGCATTTAGGCAGGATGAAACTTCAATTAAGTTTTTAAATCTTATTAAAATGAGAACTCTTTACTTTTATTACCTATAAATGAAAATGGCAGACTTGTCTTTTTATCAGTTTAGGAACAATGTTCTTTGATAGCATGATTAGTCTGAATTAAGAAATGAACAGTTGAACACAACTGTTTTAAACATTACATATCCCCAGTCTTGTTGAAACCAATAACATAAAAACAGACATAAAGACATGGTTTTTTAAAATCTATTATGAACTTATTTTATTTTGAGTCAGTAGAACTTTTTTTTGATAAATCTCACCTACAAGTCTTATAAATTTTGGAAAACGTATGATACTGCATAGACTATCACTAATATTCAAACTAATGGATAGAACTTAGTCTAATTCAGCTGATCGGTCTTCTTGACCAGGTTTTGTGATAGAGTCAGGGTGCCTGGCGAAGTGCTAGCAAATGTGTACATTTCAGGCTCTAAGGTCCTTAAGGAATGTTCACTCTCTCATTTTTCATCACCTTCTAGACAAGTAATACCAGAGGATAATTCTGCTGTTTTTCCTTGGAAGTCACAATTTATATAAGGCATCTCTCAAGTAGAAATAATGTTGTGCAAGTTACTCTTTGCTATTCATGTATCTAACAGCACTAAAGCCCTCCATATGTTAAAGCCCCCAACATCTCTATCGGTCAGGATACTGAAAATGATATTCCAACAATATCTAGAAGACTACCAGTTTCCCAGAAAGAGCTGTTCCTCTACTCAGGCACATAAAAAAGTGAAAAAATATTATAAAACCCGCCAGATTTGAAAAGTGATCAATTACAATACCTTTTTGATTTCAACCAAAGATCATATAATAGTCTTTTAGAAATAATAAGTAAATGTTATACCACAATGAGTGCTTGAAGCAAGTCCAGAAGATGGTGTTCCTACAAATACTGGTGAGGGGGACTCAGGGCATAATGCAGCTGGAGCAGAGCTGGGTGTCTTTGCTACTTGGAGATTGAGTGGTGTCGAACAAGTGGCAAGACTGATAGAAGAGCTTTTAGTGGAAGAAGGGATTTTGCTCAATTTAATTGTAGATTTTTCTCCCTCAGTATCAGACTCTGACTCATCTGGATCTTTATCATCTTCTTCCTCATCGTCTTCAGATCCTTCAGTGTCCGATCCTTCTGAATTAGTATCAGATTCTTTGAGAAAATAGAGACAACCCATGAATTACATAAAACAAATGGCACCCCATTCCAGCATGCACTAGTATATTAAGAAAAAAATAAGTAGGTAGGACCCAAGAAATCCAAGTACATACTATGGAGAACAATTGTTGAGTCCACGCATTGGCAGCGCTAGATGAAGTAAGAAAAAAAACCCCAAACCCACCTCTGTATTGGGAACATGACCATATATACCCATAAGGCTTGCAATCTACTGTTCATGCCCTCACAAGAAAAATGCAGCCCGTGGATTATAGGTCGTGTCTATCAAATACTATCCCAAGAAAGCAGTCCAAAGCAGATGCTTCTTGAGCCTTTCTTTCATCAGTAGAAATGATTACCTACTCTTCACTTTGTAATTCATAAAGAAAGGGATGCAGGTCTGCTTAAGTTTTAATGGTGTACAAAACCTCTTGTAGACATTGGTACTAACTTAGAAACTAAACTTGAACACAACATCATAGTTCTCATCATTTTCAGTTAAGTTAAAATGCTGATTTTTAGCCTACATTTATTCAGAAAGTTGACAGTTTCTTTATGTGAAGAACTATCCAGTAGCTATGTGATTTAACTAGTATTTAAATCTTACCTCAGAAAACATGTACTGTACCTAGAAGGTATTTAGGTATGCATTGATTACAACTATCATGCAAATGGGCAGCATAGCTTTTGTTGTGCCTGTGTGTACTCTCTGTACATGTATATGTGTATATTTTACACATGTGCATGTACACACGCACATACATACTCGCACAATCACCTTCTGAATCCAACTGGCTCGTTTCCAGGTATCTGTATAGAGACTTGATACCTAAAATATTTAAACTAGGCCATCAGCTTACTCTCCTCTCTCTCCTTTAGCAAACCTTTATTTGAGAAACAAATCTCCCTGAACTCAAAATTTCTTCCTCATTGTGTGACCAGATCAAATAGTTACTTCATAATTACTGTCAACCTCCTGAAAGACAAAAAAATTGGCAGTGGAATGTACAACCTGTGACACTCCAGATTTTGCTGTTCTGCAATTCTCAGCATCGCTAGGAAGTTTAGCCAACAGAGAAATATGTTGGGAGTTATAATTCAACAACATCTGAAGTGTTGCTGGCCTACTGTGATCTAAGAACAATTGCAATAAAAGCGTGGCAGCAGTCCCACCACCACCAGTTTAAATGAGTTAGGAATTATGCTGCATTAGGGTTGATTCATCTCTATAGTTCTTATCTCAAATATCAGCATTTAATACAGAAACCAGTGTAGAAGTAAAAGCCTCAGTATAAATTCAAGACACTTGCAGCACAGAAATATGTTTTAGAAAGATGCAAGCATGCATTTTACACAGATTCTTTAAAGTAAATAAACCTGATTGACTATCATCAGAATCTTCATCTTCATCATCCTCATCTTCTTCATCATCATCATCCTCGTCATCTTCGTCATCATCATTTGAGTCTTCAGAATCTTTACTGCTCAGAACATCTGAATCCGTTCCTCTGAATTGTTCAACTAATGATTTTGCCGAAGAATGACTGTGTTGTGTTTTTACTGCTGTTACTGTATTATTGCTGACTGCCTTTTCCTTTGCTGGGCCAGGTAATACAGGAGAGGTAGAAGACATAATAGATGTCCGGTTACATGGTGTCTTTTTCCCACACGTGGTTAAATTTACCGGTGAGGAAAAGGTTACATTGCTGGAAGTAGATATGTTTTCGTTGACCTTGGGTTGAGATTTGGATTTGGTGGTAAGTGCTAGAGGAGCTTCTTGAATGACACTCTGAATTACTCCATTAGGTTGATGATTACCTAAAAGTGCATTTGTCAAGAAAGGATTTGAATGGTTGTTTTCTAAAGAGGTGTGTTTTTGATGAGCTGGTGATGAACTGGTTGGCTTTGGACTTGATAACGCTGCGATAACCTTCTTTAGGTTCTTGGACGACTCGTGCTGTTTCTTGAATTGTGCTGGGAATGTCTGTTTGTACTGTTCCTGCAGAAACACAAAAATGTAACAAATGTCATCAAATGCAATGAGAAATGGGTGGGTGCGCATATAAGATCTAGCTAACCATCCATCCATCCATCCATCCATCCATCCATCCATCCATCCATCCAATATTAGTTAAATGGAAACAGGAGCAGGAGATACCCAATTAATGAAGCATCTATTGCTGAGTGTAGAAATAAAATGTTGAGCTAGATAGACCTAGCTGATCTTGGAAAGTGGCTTTTAACATTCTGGTAAACAAGCTACAGATTCAAATAAATTGAATTAGAGTTCACAAAGAGGAAAAAATGGTTAATCAAAATTATATTATTTTTAAAAAGGTAAAAGTAAAGGTTTCCCCTTTCCAGTCATGTCTGATTCTAGAGGGCTGGACTCATCTCCGTTTCTTAGCCAAGGGAGCAAACTGTGTCCAAGACATTTTCATTGTCACTTAGCCAGCATAACTATACAAACTATACGCTGTTGCCTTCCCACTGAAATGGCACCTATTTATCTACTCGCATTTGCATGCTTTCAAACTGTTAGATGGGCAGGAACTGAGGCACATAATGGGAGCTCATCCCATCATGCACCGCTTGGGTCTTGAACCTGGGCTGTCAGCTTTCCAGCTAAAGATGGCTCAGCAGCTTTAACCACTGAGCCATCACACCCCCTAAATTATTAAATAAGGCAAACCTTAATTGTTACATACTAGGGTTACTTTAGCAACAGAAAGTGGATGAATATATAATATTGAACTATTCCCTAAATATACCATCTATACTCATATAGTTTTCGTGAAAGTTACAGAGCTACTTATGACCTGGTTCCGAAGTTCCAATAATTTAATTTAATTTAATTTTATTAAATTTATATACCGCCCCTCTCCCGAAGGACTCGGGGCAGTGAACAGCCCATAAAATAATACAATAATACAAGTTAAAAACAATTAAAATTAATTAGATTTTGGCTGATTAAATAGCCAGATAACCTCAGTCACGTGACCAAGTTTGGGGTGTTTGGCCACTGTTCTGCATTTATGGCCATTTTACAGTGTTCCACAGTAACTTTACCATGATTTATTTATTTATTTCCATTTCTAGCAAATAATGCCTGTAGCAAACAAAATATTTGCTTAATGACTGTGGTGTTTGCTTTACAACTGAGGTGTTTGCTTTACAGTGTTTGCTTAACAACCAATGCAAAAACTCATAAAGTCAGCCATATGAGGACCCACTTTCCAAATATCAAGATTTGTGACTGTAATTCCCAGACTCAATAACCATCATAAATCAAGAACTGCCTGTACATGCTTTGCTTCTATCACATATTGCTTTTACTGCATTCAGCAACCATCATTAAACTCATATAGTCATGTAAAACTTTCCAGGATTCCACCTATTCATTTTATTGTACACTTTTTCTAAATCAACAAGAATATAATAAACTTTATTAATTACATTTCTCTATCATGAAGTAGAAAGAAAGAAAGAAATCTAGTCTGCACACTCTTTGCCTGGCATAAAGCCACACTGCACTTTCCAAATGTTACTCAATGTCATCTCCCATATCCTGTCAATCAGAATTCTGCTGAAAACCATCTCATGGTCACTTAACAAACTAAATACCCTTTAGTTTTACATTCATTCTTGTTACTTCTACCTTTGCATATGGAATAAAAATAGCATTCTTCCAGAATTCATATGGAGATGCAGCTTTTCATTGCACACATTAAACATAACTTCTCCATAAAGGAAACCATCTATATTTTAACATTTCTCCTGTTACAGGTAGTCCTTGTTTGGCGACCACAATTAAGCCTAAGCAGCCTAGTCACTAAGCAAAACATCACATGACTGCAATAAGCTTCCACCCTCAGTTCCTTTTCAGTCATTAAGTGAATCACTTCAATTGTTAAGCAAAACATCGTGACTATGACTTATGATTTTACTTCTGCCTTTTATATTAATTTATTTAGCAGTGTTCCAATATTTGAAGGGCTGCCACAGAGAGGAGGGGGTCAAACTAATTTCCAAGGCACCTGAAGGCTAGACAAGAAATAATGGATGGAAACTGAACGAGAAGAGATTCAACCTGGAAGTAAGGATAAATTTTCTGACAGTGAGAACGATCAACCAATGGAACAGCACGCCTTTGGAAGCTGTGGGAGCTTCATCACTAAACGCTTTCAAGAAGAGATTGGACTGCCATCTGTCAGAAATGGTGCATGGTTTCCTGCTTGGGAGGGGTTTGGACTAAATGACCTATAAGGCCCCTTCCAACTCTGTTAATCTGTTAAATCTGTTTTGTTGCAATACAGTTGGAAGCACACATATAGCCATCATGTGACTGCATAATACTTTGCACTAGTTGCAAAGTACCCAAATGGCAATCATGTGACCACGAAATGCTGCAACAGTTCTAAATGTGAGGATGGTTGCAAAGTTTTTTGTTTACACTGTTGTAACTTTGAACAATTGTTAAACAAAGCAGTCTATACAGTAAGTGAGGACTACCTGAACACCATTCTACCCTTATTCTTTCTCAACATTCTTTTAACATGTATGACATCCTTTTTTATCAGGGTTTTTTTTTTTTGGACATTAACATTTATAGTAGTTATTTCAATTCCATACTTATACATGTTCGTATCATTCAAATATTTTAAATAGTTCTTTAAGCATTCCCTCACTTCAATTTCATCCTAAGTTAAGTTCTTAATTTTTATTTCTAATTCCATTCTCTCTATTGGAGGCACCCGTAGCCATTTCCACCCAATTTCCCAAAAGTGTTTT
Source organism: Cerberus rynchops (assembly GCA_032468195.1). Classification (NCBI taxonomy): domain Eukaryota; kingdom Metazoa; phylum Chordata; class Lepidosauria; order Squamata; family Homalopsidae; genus Cerberus; species Cerberus rynchops. Next base: position 110,263 of record JANHFJ010003327.1, read on the forward strand.
ATTTCCATTAAAATTCCCTTGCATTTTCTTTGCTTCATTTAATCTTCCTGCCTCTATTTGATTATATTCTTTCCAGCTGTGTTATTCTCTTTGACTACATTATACATCTTCCTCTCATCGTCATTTTTACACAAATAGTTTTGTTACATGCACTTTTTCATTATCCAGTTTCTTTCCTTTGTTATTCTACAAAGCAACTTTTTTCTTATTTTACACTACAGACCCTTGTGTTGCACGTTGTAACTGTGTTTAATTATTTCATTATGTTTAAAGCAGCTTCCTCATTTGTTTTCCTTATGTTCACCTTCTGTTCAGAATTGCATGTAAATGGAAATTTAAAAAAATCCATAGGCAGTTTATAAAGGTGTGTTTTTTTTAAAAAAAACTGATTTTAAAATATCTTTATGTAACATTTGTAGCAACAAAAACTAACAAAACAGAACTCTAAAACACTCCATGAATATAAATTGAAAATCCAAAAATGAGAACTGACACCACACAATGAGATCCAGTATCTCTGGGGAAAAATACAGAGAAACCTGTGTAATTTCCTACTACTTTAAAAACAAAATATTTAATATACATATACAATTGTTCAAGTCTTCACTTTTAATCATGAAGCACAATTGTTCAAGCAGCCAATTGATACAATTATACTGTGAATAAACTTTGATCTAGTTTTAATACCAATAAGATCACAGCTACTAAAGAAAAACAATAAAATAACCATAAGAATATGCATATAAAATTGTCACAGCCAATTTTATATACAAGTTCTAAGAACTGCATTCCAATCCACTGTGTATCAGCAACAGTTCAATTTGTCTGAAAGGCTTTTGCACTTTTATATAACAACAAACAGATCCCTACATTTAAGAATTCCTTGTAGTGTGAGACAGCATGATGGAAAATAAACATGATGGAAAATAAAAGATGGCCGACTCTTCCTTTGCAGAAACCAAGCATGAAGGTCAGTTTAAAAGGATGTCTTGCACTGTGCTTAGAATTCTGAGGTTAGTACTTTTGTGCGACCTCTTTTTCAATAGGCATTTGGTTCACATATCGGAGTTGTTTTGTATGTACAAGAAAGCAGCATGAAAAAAGTATAAGTGACCTATACCTCCGCTTGGCAGGCTTCTGGGTCTCATCAAAAGAAAAGGACATGCATTCCCACATAGCACTTTGGACAAGATGTGGAAGCACAATGAGAGAAAGGACAAGCAATCCTTTCATTGCTTTTTATCTGTTGTAAGGTCTGAGTATATTATTGACTGCAGTCCCTTACAAAAAGTGTGAAAGGAACAGCACAGAGATAAAAGTAATATGTGCTATTTATCTATTCAAACCAGTCTGGTAAAAAAAAATCCAAAATAAAAAACCCACATATTAATTTGCTGCATTATCTCTGAACTTTTCCCAAGAAGAAGGAATAACAGGAAAGCATCTTGAGGCAATGTCCCGGACTCATGAAAGATTATACCATACTTACATTCATTTTTATATTGCCAATAGACCCAGCTGTCTCCACACACCCCACATCACTGTAGCATTACATTTGTGGGGCCCATTATCCTTGTTGGAGAATAAAGTTACCATACCATAAGGCCAGATGTGATACTAAGCATATTCGTATCAATTTTTCTGAACTGTCCTTCATCACTTCCAAGTGGAAAACTTCTCGAGGTTTTTTTAAACAGTATCCAAGAGGTTTTCCTCCTTAATGAATTCTTAATAGACTCCCCCTACCCTTTAGAAAACCTAGAAAGTTTGTAAGATGAAGAAAAATGGGTATGAAACTTCTGTTTGTGAACATAATATGACATCACGATAAGGCCTTATTTAAAAAACATCTATGGTTCGAAATTAACATTTTCTATTTAATTCAAGTGTAATACCAGAAATATTTAGGTAGCTACTGTTGCATCATGACTTCATTTCTGTCTTTAATATCATTGGATGTCAAAATCCCATTCTGGATTTCCATGAGATCCAGGATTTATAACAAAGTACGAAACTTTATATCATGCCAACAGATTTTGTTTCCAATTTTGTTTTCCCTTTTAACTATTTTGAAAGCTGAACCATTTTCCAGGGAACATTTGGTGGCATCATGCTCAACTGTATTTTTAAAAGTTGGGCTTGTTAAAAAGAAGATACCTTTCTCAATTTTTTTTGTGATTTTATAAACTGCATTGCTTTAATAAAAAGGAATGTTAATGTCCTTAACTGCAAATGTTAATGGATACCCCACTTTCATGATTTCAGATGTCCATACATAATGCAGTAGAACAGCCCATCATAAGCCTGTTTTATGCACTGTCAGAATAACAACTTCTAAACCCCATTGGTATTATCTCAGTAGCATTAACCAATTGTTTCCTTCTTAGCTCCCTGCCCAGCCTCAGCTCCAGTCTCCCCAGCCCCAACCCGATACACTCCACTTGTATCTGGAATATCTATCAGAGGAGTACGTTCTTATCAACATTCATACAAGAATTATTCACTTCTAGGCTCTGCCTTCCAGTGGAGGTACAAGGTTGCTACTATTATACAGTATCTCTTTCATCATTTATATATTCATTATTTTAAAGCATTCAGCATGAAAGCCTGGAGGCAAGGGAGCCCAGGTTTCAGTGCAATCTTTCTCTGTAAAGTAGGGGATGAGATCTTTTTTAAAATGTGCAACTGCACGATCAGCATTTATGCAGAGCATTCCATGTATGTTAACTGCCTGGAGGAAAAAGCAAAGAAAGAACATGTTCTTCTGTCAAAGGAAAACTGTTATTCAGCAAATCCTCTAAATCAGGATTCAGTATATTTATTTCATTAGTATTCTATCCCAAGCAGCTTGGGCCTGGTACATGGCTCATCCCATCCTGTCCATTTGTCTTTTCAATGATCCAAAATGTAAGATGACAGATTAGGCTGAAAGCTGGCAATTTGTCAAGAGCTCCTGTTTCATCTATTTCTATTTTTCTATTTCTATTTCTATTTTTCCCCCAAAGCCAAAATAATGTAACAATATTAAACCATTTTATAATAGATAATTATACCAACAGTTACATAGTTATCATTCCTCCAGATACATAATACAATCTAAATAAAATAAAAATTAACATATATGCATGTGCACACACACAACCCCCCCCACTTTTTCAAAGAGTTCATATAAAAGGGAAATTCATCTCACCCGGTTTGATCTGACATCAATGGTCAATGCGCTAGCTTCTTCAGAGGTATTTTTATTCCCTGTCTTGAGTAGATCAGGAGAAGGAACTATAAGTTTTAAGAAAGTTTCCTTTTTGGCTTGATTTACCAAAGACAAAGGGTTCACATTGGGCACCAATCCAGTAGACTGTATTACACTTGTGTGTTTGTTCACAGATTCCACCTTTGCCTGAGAGCTTTGGAAAATAAAGGGAAGTTGCTGTGACAAAACCTGAGGCTGCTTCTGCTGGGCCTGGAATGATGAGTGAGTCTGGCTATCAGACGCAAGAGGTATTGGCTGGTGTGGTCTCTTTTCCTGGGGCATTTCCTGGGATTTCTGTCCATCTCCTTTCATGTCTGGTCCGCTATGCATTAGCACCTGTAGATATGGAAAAATAGCTTGATGGAGATGTTGAGGTACTTGAACTATAAGCCACCAAAAATAAGATAGGCTTGAACTACCTTTGCCCCCCCCCCGCCAAGCCCTTCCAAAGAAAGTG
>JANHFJ010003328.1:28338-44566 GCA_032468195.1 Cerberus rynchops
AATAGAATAGAATAGAATAGAATAGAATTCTTTATTGGCCAAGTGTGATTGGACACGCAAGGAATTTGTCTTTGGTGTATATTTCGTGTTTAGTGCTTTATGGTTTGTAAAGCACTTCTGCCATCCTAAAATGGTGCCCCCAAATGGTCATGAATTTGATCTGGGTACTTGATAAACTGTTCACACTTAAGACTGGTTTCCAAGAGCCCCACAAACATTTGATTGCCATTCACAATTTTCTCTACTGACCTCCTCAGAAAGTTAGTAGGGAAGCCAGCAGGGAAAGTTGCAAGTTGCTGTCACCTGTCCGAGCATTTCTCTTCCCCTCTTACGCACTGCGGAGTGGATAGATGGAAATCTATTGGACTGCAGAAACGAAGCTCAGATCTTCTGCTCTGATCTTTGTTTTTGCAACCCAGTGCAGGCGTTTCCTTCTGTGAATGGGAAGAGGGGCACTCCTTTAGTGGACTGGAGAAATGAAGCTCACATTCCATAGATCCGAGCTTTGTTTCTCTAGCCAATCACAGGCATTCTCTTCCACGTGGAGGGAAAGGAAATTCTTGTGATAGGTTGCAAAAATAAAGCTTGAATTGTTGGGGACAATATGCTGACTCTGTAAATCACTTAGAGAGGGCTGTAAAGCACTATAAAGCTATATATAAGTGCTGTTGCTAAAGATCTGAGCCCCATTGCAGGTGTTCTCTTCTGCACATGAAAGGGAACTCTTTCACTTTGTCTACTTAATGACTCATATCATTATTTAATGTCCGCAAGTGAGAGAGCTGGGATTGTGGTTGTTGAGTGAAGTGGTCATCTGGGCATCTTGCTTAACTACCCCTGTGGTTAAATGATATTCCAGTCCCAGTTGTCATAAGTCAAGTATTATCTGTTTGGATTATTTACCTCAGTGTTGCTTAGAAGTTGGATCCCATCATTATATCCCATAAAATAATTTTGGGTTGATCTGACTATTTTTAGCCACTAGTTGAGCTCTACTTGTACTTTGAGAGAAAGTGAAAAATATAGTTCTTGCTAGTTCTTTCTCCCCTATGCAATCCCTATGCAATCTCCCACCCATGTATTAGAATAGTCCTCTTTTCCCGGCTACTCTTTGGAAAGTAGATATCCAAGAAGAATAAGAATATATTATCTGTACTATTTTTCCATCAAAAATATTCTACGGATAAATTTTCATGGAAGGGTGGAAGCCTTTGTGTGTTGAGAGGCAAATTCTAGATCCAAACCAACCAATAATGCTAGAATTTTAATGTCTGAATCCCAAATGTAAGGAACTAATACATCAAAACTTTAAGAAAATAAACCATGTTTTATAGTTAGTTATAAATATAAGCACATAATTATATATGTATTTAATTTTAGATGCATAGATATACAGCAAAGTAATGAAGTAGAACGAACACAAGCACTTCGTTTAGTCAGAAAGGTATGTGAAAACTCACAATATTATTATTTACTAAATTATCCATCTTAAGTTTTGTATGATTATAAAATAATATTGCAAATAGCTTGACTATTAGTGTAGAAAACAATGCTGGCAATGAAATTCAGTTAACATGATATAAATAAGATTACAAGTACAAAACAAATACCGGTATATAAATAAATGTAATGGTTTGGTTGCATACCTCATCTATGGTCATAGTTCTGACTTATTTGTTAAATTTATTGCCACCCATCTCATCATCAGGCTACTCTGGGCAGTTTACAACAATAAAATGGAGGGGGGGAGAATGATAAACATGTAAAAATAACAATAGTAAAGGAATGAAACAATAAAAATAAACAATGGAAGTACAATAATATAAAATTAAAAAGATGAGCAGTGTGGGAGGGTGAAGCGCAGGAGGAAGGTGGGGTCAGTAAATTAGTCCAGCAACCATCTTCAGTGATGTATTCTCCCACTTTGTCCCTAAGCCAGGGGTATTAGGTCCAGCAGCCAGATCAGGCCCGTGGAGTGCTTAGATCTGGCCTGCAGGGCCTCCCTAGAAACAATGAAGGACCAGCCTATGGTGGAAAACAGAGCTCGGAAGGGCTGATGTTTTAGTAGCAATGTTTCCCTTCTTAGGGCTGCTTCTTTGTATGGCTGTAGTACAACAGTTATCTTTTGAAAAATAAAATAAAAAATTAAGTTCCAGATTAAGAACGGAATATCAAAACAAAAGATCCAAACAGGTGAAATACTGGTTAATATGAATAATTAAATATTTTGCATTGTTCTTTAATTGACCCATGTATGCAGCAAATACTTCCTTCTTTCTACATTTCTTTGCAGATGATTACAGTCAATGCTTCATTATTTCCCAGTTCAGTTACCAATTCTTTAATAGCTGTTGGAAATGATGGCCTTCAAGAGAGGGATAGGATGGTTCGAGCATGTATTGCTATTATCTGTGAATTAGGTAAACATTTTAAAAAGTATTTCAATGAAATATGAGATTTAGTAGAGAAAATTAGCAAGCTCTTGGAATGAATGGACAATCTATAAGCACATTACAAAGCTATGTAATTTTTATCGCATCCCCTTCCCATATGTCTTTTGAAATAAACTTAGATTTGTTTCAAAGCATTTTGTGCCAAGTATAATAACTCAGCTGACTGTACTCAAAAATTACTGATTATATATTTTTTAATATTGGATCATTCTTTGCAATATATATGACCTATTGAACAAATTTAAACTTGCTGTTTAAATCTTAAATACCTGTTCTGATAGATATGTGTTTTTTAACACCTTGAAATGAGTCTTAAATAAGAGTACTCTAAAAGTTTCTGTAAGGAATGTAATATGGATTGGTGAAGAATTGCATAATTTTGGATTTAAGGCATTTAGAACTATTTTATAGCATTTTGAAAAATGAATTTAAGAGTAATTTAATGTTAACATTTAAACAAAAAATTGTCTATGCAAATGTGATTAGTTATTAAATATGATCTAAAAATTAAAAATTTTAATACTCTTTAAAATGGAATAATCTCTTTCAGCTATTCAAAATCCAGAAATAGTTGCTTTCCGTGGTGGTCTAAGTACCATTTTGAAAAATGTAATAGATTGTCAATTAAGCCGTATAAATGAAGCTCTCATAACGACTGTTTTACATCTTCTTAATCATCCAAATACCCGACAATATGTGCGAGCTGATGTAGAATTAGAGGTAAATATAACTGAGTTAATGTGATTATTTGTTCTAACTTTGAATTGCTTATTTACATGTAGTTTTTACTTAGCAATCACAGTTGGGAGCTGTCACACTGTCACTAAGCAAGATATCACATAATCATGATATTAATATCTCACTTCTATAGATACTAAGGAATATATCAAGTAGTATGATTTTACTGCCGGCTTTGTCATTGACTATGCTTATCGGAAGCAGACTGTAAAATGTGCAAATGGCAATAGCATAACCATAGAATGCTGTGGCAGTCATAAATGTGAGGATTAATCATAAAGTTATTTTTTAACATTGTTGTAACTTTGATTTGTTGCTAAAAATGGCAGCTATTAAGCAAGAACTGCTTGTATATCACATACAGTTTTGAAGCTTTGGCTTTTAAGCTTTTAATAACAATATTGTCTATCAACATTGAAATTTGATACTTCTTAGATGAAAATTTGATACCAATCTTCTTTATTGTAGCGGATTTTAGCTCCATACACGGATTTTCACTACAGGCACAATCCAGACACTGCAGAAGGGCAGCTCAAGTAAGTATAGAATCATTCTCTGCTATTCCCAGATTCCTAATTTGTGGAATAAGATCTTTAGAGCAATACCATTTAAAAAAAAAAACAATAAAACATAATAGTCTTTACTTATTAATGTGTTTTTAACAGGGAGGACAGAGAAGCACGGCTTTCTGCTAGTAAAATGGGAATTGTTGCAGCATTTCGATCATGGGCAGGTAAGCTATTTGTTCTCATTTTAATCTAAGTTAGTAAGTAGAATAATGCACACATCACACACGTACCTGTGCCCTCTCCACTTTGAAAATAGCCCACGTGGAACTGTTTAGCATAGTCAAACATCAGCACAGGAAGTGTTTTATGGCATTACAATGCCATACAGATGACTGATTGTAAGTTGAGGGCTACCTACTTGGTTTTAATGGCTGCCTAACTCAAACGGACTTTGGGCTTTAACAGACTCTGAAACTGTAATAAAATGTCTGCTTATGTGTTCAAATGTAAAAACAAAACAATACTTCTCTACCATTATATAATTACGCCTTTCATTTTGTTTTCAGGTATTATTAGTTTGTGTAAGCCTGGGAATTCTGGGATCCAATCTCTTATTGGGGTATTATGTATACCTAATATGGAAGTGCGGGTATGTTTTCAACTTCTGCGATTAGAATTGTGTGATTTGCATGATCTTCACTGGCCACACTCAGTTCTCACAATACTGTTAATCTAGGAAATTCGTAACATTCATTTTCTTAGGCATCTATATTCTGTGTGAGGACATGTCAGAAGCATTGCCAGAGCCATTGGTATTTTGGGGGATTGCTTATATTAAGTTTTGTTTTAAGGGGTTATGAATCACAATTTAGTTTAAAGTTCAGTAGAATTTAAAAACTTAATGAAAGCATGAGCATTGCCATCATATTCAGTAAACTTAATCTACTCATTTTAGCATACTGTACATTAGCTGCCGTACATTATTTAGCATAATGCATATTGTTTATTTTTATTTATTACAAATATTTTTCTAGAGCTTCTGTTACAAAGTATCCCAAAGGAATTTATTATAATCATTTTTTAAAAATCAGAGTAAAGCAAAATAAAAACTATTGATTAAATCAAGAGATATACTGTAGATTTAATGGCTGGGAAAGACCATTATAAAAAGATTTTTTAAAAGAAAAAACTCCCAAAACATACTAGTATTGATGTACATCGTATGTAATCTAGTGTTTTATTTTGTAGAATGCCTACCTGTTCCTTCTTTTTTAGAAAAACAAAAATAAATCAGATTGGTACCAAGTATCCTGGGAGAGGGAGTCACGGTTGCCAAGTTACATTCTTGTAATGATTGTTGCTTTAAAGGTAGCCACTTTGTGATTGGGCAACCCCATCCCATGGTAGAGTGTCAGTACACACATCACAGTTCTCAGCATTCATAATGTGTCCACTGCTCAAAAGCTAGTTTTCTTCTGTGAATGCTTAATAAACAGTTAAATTTTTGGCAGTCATAACAGGACATCAACTACCCCGAAGAAGGTGGCCAATGTTTTTTAATGTCTGAGTTGTATTTCTTTTATATTAGCTTCATATAATTATATTTCTGCTCATCTTTGTAATCCTATTCCTTCTTTATGTTACAGCGAGGCTTGCTTGAAGTTCTATATGATATATTTCGCCTTCCTCTTCCTGTTGTCACAGAAGAATTTATAGAAGCACTTCTCAGTGTAGGTTAGTATTGAACCTGGGGAAATGCTCCATGGTATTTGCTGGGAAGATTGAAGAGCATTTATCTGATGTTATATTGGGGACTTTAACCACAGCTGGATTGCAATAATAATTGCAATAATTATGCAGCAATCTTTCTTCGATAAACTTGAACGTGACATACAGCTGTAAGCATTTTATTTATGACATATGAAGGACCCCTCTGAGGGAAGTCATTTGTTGTCTAATGTATATGAGATGCTTTTTAAAAAATAATTTATATTTGAACCATCACTATCACGCATGAAAGGTTTTAAAGTTATGCTTTTTATGATGTGTGCAAGGCAAGCATGAGCTCTCTCCCAGAACTGTAGAATAAGAGGAAGAACTGCTAAGGAAGCAGTGAGAAATAATAATGCCGAATCACATGAGAAATGCCATGCCCTAATTTTACAGAGTTTTCAGTTGCCCATCTTTAAACTTAGAATTTTTTCCCCACATTTTTATTTGTGTAGATCCAAGCCATTTTCAGGACAGCTGGAGACTTTCTGATGGCTTTGTAGCTGCAGAAGCTAAAGTTATATTACCTCACCGAGCCAGATCCAGGTACTTAATTATTACCCACCCAAGCAGAATACACATTTTTGCCTCACTTTGATAAAGAAATAGATTTGAAATAGATTTTTCTTAAAAATTTAAAGTCGGTATAAAGAGTTGTCATTTTTCATTTTATTTTTTATTTTTATCCAGGCCTGATCTCATGGACAATTACTTGGCCCTGGTTCTCTCTGCTTTCATTAGAAATGGACTCTTAGAAGTAAGTTCAGATTTTAAATTAAATTGCAAAAAAAATCCGTTCACAGTATGTTCAATCTAAAGCAACATGGATGTCATATGTGCACCACATATCTAGAATTTTATTTCTTAATTATTCCAGGGTCTAGTTGAAGTAATCACAAGCAGCAATGATCATATATCTGTCCGAGCAACTATCTTACTGGGGGAACTTTTACATATGGTAAGAGAGACTTAACCCTTCATTTGCTGATTAGCTGCTATTCGGTTTAATAGGCACTGTTGGATTTCATTTCCGGTAGTAAAGGAGAAGGAAATAATGTTCAAAACGTATAAAACAATGCCAAGACATTCAAGTTGCTGTCTTACTTTAGCAAAAAAGATAGATAGTAATAAAAATAACTTTCCCTTCCCTCTTTTATTACCTTAAAATAGAAGGCTTTTCTGGGTTTGGTCTACAAATCAAAGGTGCCTAATCTGTAAAATGTGGACAGTTTATTGCAAAATCTTGCTTGTTTTCAATTCATTGCTAATGATCCTGAAATCACTCTTTTCTTGGTTTAAAACAACACAGTTAAGTTTCTTTTATTAACTAAAATAACATTTTCAGGTCATAATTCATCATTTCAGCAAATTGTCCATTTTAGATTAGGATTGACCAATTGCTTGTTGCCTGCTTTAATTGATAGATAATACTTTGTGAATGGCTTTACCATGAGATCTAGTAGACTATTTCCTTTGTTGCAAGCAATTAGGAAAGAGTGTTTTCGAATAGTTTTCCTCCCAATTCAATGTTTTTAAAATATTTTTATTAAGTGTATTATTTGAAATACACTCTGGTCTTATGTCATTAAAGTAAAACAGGTTTCACAGTGTGGGGATGAGCAGGTGGAATAAATTGAACTTTTGTCCCCCAAAACCTCTAAAGCTGTTTTTATTTTTCAGGCAAACACCATTCTTCCACATTGTCACAGCCATCATTTACACTGCTTACCAACTTTAATGAATATGGCAGCTTCTTTTGACATTGTAAAGGAGAAGAGATTGTAAGTATAATGTTAATAGCATGCTTAGATACACTAAGATAAAAATATACATCCAGCTTTCATGAACATTAGAATACATATTTATACATTTTAGTTATCAGAATAGAATGAGTCAGAAAGATAGATAGAAATACTTCTCACTGAAAGTTTCCTCCTTTTTTTCTGTGGATGGTAGTCCCTGCTCTATCAAAGAGTTTTCCATCAGCAGAGGAACACCAGTTACATAAATAACACTGCTGAGCAGATTTTGCTCCCTGTGTTATTATTTTCATCTAAGAACTTCCTTTGCCGAAATAGTGATAAAGACAGATTGTATTTCTTTCAAAAGAAAGCAAGTATAACCTTCTTGTTTTCTGGTTTTGAAATTGCCAGTTGTTTTCTTTACATGAAACAAATTCTAGATGTGAATTTGCAAAAAGTCGTAACACTTTATAATATATTCTGTGAATCAAACATACATACAGTGTATTTAGAAAATATTCAGACTCCCTTCACTTTTGTCAATTTTGTTGTGCTGCAGCCTGACTATACAGTAAAATTAGGCTGCAGCATAATAAAATTGACAAAAGTGAAGGGGTCTGAATATTTTCTGAATGCACTGTATTTATCTAAATTGTACATATATTTCATAAAGTTTATTTAGCATATTCCTGCACCAGCAGTACTATCTTTTTTTTTTCTGTTTATGGCCAGAGAGCACTATTGGTAGTGAGCTAATTGTATTTTATTTTCATCACTTCAGTTTTATTAGTTAACATTTTCAGGAGTTACTTCTCTGTGACTTAAACTTCAAACCATGAATTAGAACTACATAAGTTGAATGATGTATCTTTAAATAGTATTTTCATTTTTAAACAATTTCATCTCCACTGCAGCAAACCCTAGAGACACTGATACTCCTGCATAATTATTCTAAAGACAGTAGTCTTAAATCTTGGTGTAAGAACCAATAATTTGCAAAATCAATTATTATATACATATAATTACATGTAAATTATGTTCAAATAATTTTGTTTCTACAGGTAGTCCTCAAGTTACAGCTGTTCATTTAGTGACCATTCGAAGTTTCAACAGCACTGGAAAAAGTTACTTACGATCATTTTTCACACAACTGTTGCAGCATCCCTTGATCATGTGATCAAAATTCAGATGCTTGGCAACTCATATTTATGACGGTTGCAGTGTCATGGGATCATGTGACAGTCTGACAAGCAGAGTCAATAGGGACGCCAGATTCAATTAACAACTACATTACTAACTTAACAACTGAAGTGATTCATTTAACAACTGTGGGAAGAAAGGTTTTAAAATGGTGCAAAATTTACTTAACTCTCACTTAGCAGCAGAAATTTTGGGCTCAATTGTGGTCGTAATTTGAGGACTATCTGTATTTGATAATTACTTGTTAATGAGAAAAAATGATCCAAAGCCTGCATATTTAAGAATATCAGAGCAATATAATTGCCATTTCATCTAAACTCCTGAAATGGGACTCGGTTTGCACTGGATTCAAATCAATAAGCTATAAAGCCATTTCAGCATAAAAAAACCCTGTGATTTACAGAATGTACCAATACTTTTAAATCCTTATTAAGTATAATAATTGCATTATTATGTTCTTCTGGTAGACGAGCCAGTGCTGCACTGAACTGCTTGAAACGCTTTCATGAAATGAAGAAAAGAGGACCTAAACCTTACAGTCTTCATCTAGATCACATTGTCCAGAAAGCTATGTCAACCCATCAGCGAAGAGATCAGTATCGTGTGCAGAAAGATATCTTTATACTTAAGGTAGACTTATCTAGGTTCTTTGTCATCAAAAGAACACAGTACTTACATAATTTTTAATCTAAGCCTGCCTTCTATAATGGGTAATAATTCTAAGATAACTTTTTTTTTTTTTTGCATTTGCACGGGAGCCTGTCTCACTAGATACTAGTTCAACTCTGAGGGTTGGGTTTTATTTTCTTTTAAAAATATAAATTTTGGTATGGTTAATTTGAAATGTGTTTAGTAACTCAGAGACAACTTTACAGTGGGATTAACTTATTTTTCTTTTCCCTTCTGCTGCTGAAGGATACTGAAGAAGCACTATTAATGAATCTGAGAGATAGTCAAGTTCTTCATCACAAAGAAAATCTGGAATGGAATTGGAATCTGATAGGGACCATACTTAAGGTAAGATGTACAGTATAAAGTTACCCTAATTAGCGTTTAAGAATTGAAATATAAGAAATTAATTGAAATAATTCTTACCATGCTTTGTATTTGCTGTTTTTAGTGGCCAAATATTAACTTAAAGACTAACAAGGATGAACAGTTGCACAGGTATGAAACTGTCTACTATATCGACAAAAATAATTACAAAAACATTTCATTTTGTCTTGGGCTTTTTTGTTGTTATTGTAACATTTTAGCCAGCAGTTGATACATTAGAAAAAAAGAAATTATATTGTCTTTTTCTCCAATAATTTTGAATTTAGTTTTTTGTAAATAAAACTATTTTCAGCTATTTTAGATCCAGAAAGAAACATAAATCTAGTGTGGCATCCACATAAGAAGGAAACACGTGTAAACAATTGTTTTCAGATGCTGAACTAACAGCCCTCTGTAATGGATACAAGACACAAGAGGTTATTTTTAAGGGTGTTGAACAAATAGATAGGTTTGGAAAGTAAAATAACAATTATGCTATTGTCTTAGCCACTGAGTTTGTGAGATCCTATCACAGAGCAGGTCATAAAAAGGTACTGTGTAATGCTTCCAGTTATATAAGTATTCTGTTGGCCATTTTCTGGTCTAATACTTTATACAGAAGCATAGTGATGTACCCCTACATGGTTTAAAATTTAGCTGGCCAGGAACGGTTTGAGTTGCAAAAAGTTTGAATGGGATGCCCACCATGCTTGATACCTTATATCATGTGATGGCTTTGAAATATTACAGTTCCCATCTGCTTTTATAACTTTCAATAAGAACTGTCTCTTGTTTTGAGAAGCACTTGTTACATAATATTTCATTTAATTAAAAATCGGATTCTGTAAGTGCAAGATAGCAGACAAATAATTTCTTTTCCTCCATGAATTTAAAAAAAAAAAACTTACTCTAACTGGCTAGTTTTAAACAATATATTCCTCTCAAAATTTCATACTGAATCCTGTCTATTGGGGAAAAAAGATATGTGGTTGAAGTTAGCAAAGAGATGTGAAACGTTGGTTGGTTCACATTTGCAGATAAGCAACATTAAAGGAGAAAGATTTGTTGGATTTAAACATCAACAAATTCAGAGTTGAAAACACACTTCTGCAGTCTTTAGCTTATATGTTGTTAGAGAAATAAAGTGCATCAGATTTCCTAATAAGTTACTGCTACCATTTCTGTAATATAAAATATAATAATCACCTACTTGCATAAATTCAGAAGTATTGCTTGAAAAGGAAATTCACTAAGGTATGTGCTCCTCTTGGGCATGACAGAAGGATTCATTTTATTCATTTATTAAAATGTATATTTAATATATCTAAGTGTTTGAAGTGAGATTGCAGGTATGAACAACTAAAATAAAGGATTACTGCACAAAAATCCACAAAGAATTCCAACAATCCTTTATTGTTGGAATAAAGAAATAAGACTTGTTAAATAAGAAGAATTAGTGACACAGATCATATTAATCATTTCTTGAAGTAAATATCTTACAAAACAGAAACAGCTACAGAAGTAGTTCTCTATCATTTCTCCAGAGGCTATTGGGTATAATTTAGACAATAGACCTCAGGGACAAGTTAGATTTAATGTCTCAAATTTTGTAAAAATTTTGTTTTCATTTAAGATTGATGAAACTATCATTTTGTAATATAAATAATTATAATTAAGTACATACATTATCAGAAGCCTTTAGCTATATTTTTAATTGTCTCGTTCTTTTGTTTGATGTTAGATTTGTACGGCGGCTGATGTATTTTTACAAGCCTAGCAGTAAATTGTATGCCAATCTAGATCTCGATTATGCAAAGTCGAAACAGCTCACAGTTGTTGGTTGTCAATTTACTGAATTTCTCCTTGAATCTGAAGAGGTAAAATTTATTTATGTTTTTAGCCATAATTAAAGACTGGCAGATCCCTGTGATGTATTCTAAATGCAAAATCATACAATTTTTTAACAAATTGTTAAAAATTTTAGGTTAACAGGTTAACAAAATTGGAAATATTTCAATGGATGAATTTAATTCTGAATCTTTACAATTAAGTAGGAAATACATCTTAATTTGGGGAGAAAATAGAATTCATAAAATATATTGCTTATTCTGGATCATAGAAGAAAATGTAATATAAAAGATATTGGTAATATTTTGCTTCAGTAAAGAATTTTAAAATTAAAAGAATATGACATGTCTAATTCTTTGAAATGATTATTTGTCTTCATAACTTTGTACTACAGGGAAATATAAAATACACATAATTAAATGGTGCCTGATTAAGTAGATTTTCCACTTAGTCTGGCTGCTTGTCAACTAGTAATGCCACCCCTTTTGTTTAAATATCTGAGGTAGCACAATATTTTGGAATAACCACATTAAATTGGTTGTAAAAAAAATAACTAATTAATGCAGAACAACTAATTTCAAAGTTTATTAATCAAAACGCATAAATTGCAATCAGTTCAGAAACAAATAAAATGCTCGTTATATCGTCTATGTTTTGCCTTAGTTGATACATTAGCCAAGAAACTTATGTCTTTCATGCTTCAGAAGATGCATTTTAAGAGATAATTATGCATTTAGAAATTAAAACTTAAAAGGTGATGTGCGCTGGCCTGATCTGCTTCAGAATATTGAGTGGAAGTGATACATGGGTCAATCAACATGCCCTTTTGCCCCTCAGGAAGGAAGACAGGAAGGAAAGAAGGAAGGAAGGCAGGTGCAACAAAAGGTAGATACAGACTTAACAATTACCTACAGTTTCTACATGTTCACCTTTTGCATTCCTAACTTTCTATGATATGCATAAGGTAAATCAGAATTGTTTGTTCCGGTTCCTTTTTTTTTTTTTTCCGCTTGATTTTCTTTGACAAAACTCATTAATGTGTAGAAGACAACAACAGAAAATTAAGTTCACTTTTGCCAGAACCTGGTCTTGACTTGGCACTTTCTCTATTGTTAGCTTTGGAAAAAACGTGGATTACCTGTGGATTGTATATATTTGTTACTACTGTAATCCCCATAGGAATGACTTTGAGTTTATGTCAAAATCATTTGAGGCATTATCAAGACTGACTGTCTCCACATTTCACATGTAATCTAAATTTCTTAAAAACAACTTCCCAGCATTGTCCTATACATTTTGGGGGGTATTTTTTCCTATATTACATATCATTTAAGCACAGGTTTTAAAATGTCATACGTTATAGACATTTTATATTTTCCATTTGTTTTGCTTTTCTAGGGAACTCAGCAGTTTTGTTTTATACCTCAGAAAAGTTGAAAATGTATTATTGTGGGGTGCTTTTTATTGAGTAAGGAAAATTTGCTAACAGTAACCTTAATAAAGTTTTTTGTTCTTTCCTTTTAAAACAGGATGGGCATGGCTACCTTGAAGAGTTAGTAAGAGATATTGTGCACTGGCTTAACATTTCTTCGGGACTGAAACCAGAACGCAGTCTCCAGAACAATGGTTTACTTAACACGCTCAGTCAGCACTACTTCTTATTTTTTGGTACCCTCTCCTGTCATCCCCACGGAGTGAAAATGCTTGAAAAGTGTAATGTATTTCAGTGGTATGTATTTAGTTACAAAAATAGTTTTTGAAATGTTGAGGTTCCAGAAATTTAAACATAGAAATTATCTTAATGTGTGTTATCATTGAATGTGTGGTAAACTATAGTTACCTGTGACTACTTGACATTAACTTATTTTTGGAGAAGCAATGTTATTTTAGATTTTATTTGTAAAAATGTTGACTACAAATTACCAGCAATTTAAAGACTGTTGAAGGAATAAATATATTCTTAATGCTTTCTGAGTAAATACTTCATATTTATAGAATGTAATGAGCACTTGTCATTTTCCCTGGAAATATGGTGGAAAAAAATCAATATGCATTGTTTAAATGCCATAATAATACTCATATGTTTAATGATGTATACTTCCCAGAGTCACTTATTGAGATAGACAGCTATAGAACTCATATAAATAAATACATAAAATTTATTGGAAAGTAACCTAGGCAAAGATATTCTTTGGCCCAAATAATTTCAAATTTCAACAGTAGCAGAGAAATCAATGGAGAACAGGAAAATAAAAGAAATTTAGGTAGAAATCACACTGCTTTTCTTAACTAGGAACATATCTTTTTAGATTCTGTTTTAGTTATAAGCATATATTCATATCTTACTAGAATTCTATTCATTGTTCATTTTTTTCCAGTCTCCTTAATCTCTGTTCCTTGAAGAATCAAGATCACTTACTCAAACTGACAGTTTCTAGTTTAGACTACAGCAGAGATGGTTTAGCAAGAGTCATCCTTTCGAAAATCCTAACAGCATCAACCGATGTAAGTGAAAGGCAGATTATCTTCTTCATGTTTTCACGGTATGGTATAAAAGCTGAAATGATGAACTATGTTTGAATCCTTTCTAATATATAAGCTTTGAAACTAACTAGTTGACCTGAGTCAATCATTTTCTTTCACCCTTCGTATACCTTTATGAAGGAATGTCCTGAAAGATGGTAAGAGATCAATACATCATAATACTGTAGATAAACTTACAAAAGCAAGCTATTTATTTATTTGCTTTTAGCCATCTGTCAAGTTCATGGCTACTCAGCTGGTTTAGGCCATGAAACATAATACTGACATAGTAATAAAATCATATAAATATAACCAGTTTAAAATAAATTTCAGTTACAATAAAATGCATTGAATCGTGCTAAAAATCGTGCTTTACTGTCAATTACCATTTCTACTAAATTACCATTTATCATTTTACCCATCTGCCCAAGTTAAATCAGATCATATTTAGGCAGAAATATTGAAAATTTAAAGGGATTCACAAATGTTTAAGCACACTGTACATATATACACTTAAATATCATATTTAACCCAAAAAAATCTGATTCTGAATTAAATCTTTCTCCCCCGCCCCCTCAAAAAAGAATCACTGGAAGGTTGATAGACAAGGCTTGTCTGTGTCTTTGACTGTAGTTACAGTGAAACTCATGTTATCTCTTCCCTTCCCCGTTTAAGGAGAATATTGGAGCAGGAGTCCTAATCTTTTTAATTTTCTTTCAATTAAATATATTTGGGGAAATGTTATGGAAGGCAGAAGCTTATAGATCAAATAGACTCCAACCTTGGTTTTGATTCGAAATTAAGATTAATTGTACAATGACATGTTATATATGTAAACCCAATTGCTAATCATGTTCCATTTTCTGGTTTTCCAATGATCTCTTTGTTTTTTCATAGAATTGTAGGTTATATGCTACAAAACACCTCCGAGTTCTTTTGAGGGCCAATGTGGAGTTTTTCAGTAATTGGGGAATTGAGTTGCTTGTCACACAGCTTCACGACAAAAATAAAGCCATTTCTTCTGAAGCACTTGATATCCTTGATGAAGCATGTGAAGACAAGGTGAGACTTTTTCCTTCTTATTTAGTTGAAGAAGAAAAAAGCCTTATTTTTTTAATATTAACCCTGCTTATATATTATATTAAAGATTATATTGTTATTATACTACATTAACTGTGCCCCTCTTGTCTTCTTTTCTTTAGGCTAATCTTCATGCCCTCATTCAAATGAAACCAGCACTTTCTCATCTAGGAGACAAGGGTATGCTTCTGCTGCTAAGGTAAACATTGATTGTATTATTCAGGTGAAAACAAGGTAGTTAATTTGCATTTGCTCTGAATGTATTTTATAAACAATGGTTTGTTTTGTTTTGTTCAGATTTTTGTCAATCCCCAAAGGGTTTTCCTATCTTAATGAACGAGGCTATGTAACAAAACAAATGGAGAAATGGCAGAAGGTATTTAATTATCAGATTGGAATCATTCCTTGGAACTCTGTTATATGTGCGTCAGCTATTATGCTGCGGCTTTACATGAGCCTACTTTGTTACCAGCAAATATTAGGGACACAAGTGCTCATAAGGAAGATTTATCAATGCATTGATTTCAGAATAATTTTAAATACATGTCATTCTCACTTAACAACCATTCATTCAGAGACTGTTTGAAGTTATGAAGTCAGTAAGAGGAAGAAAACAACAGGGTGACCAAAAGAGCAGACATAGAGAGAGATAGACAGCTTGGGCGGGGGGCGGGGGGGTTAAACAGAGGTGAGCATGGCAGTACAGGAAAAACATATAAGATCCTTTGCCTAACGAGTTCAATTCTGGTCTGATGACCAAAAACAGGACTATTGAATGTTCTGTCACTAAACAGTATGGTAACTTGATACATAGCTAAAGACTACATCATTTAAGGATGGAAATTCTGGTCCCAGTTTTGTTAAGCAAGGACTGCCACCTGTACCTACCTATTCATCTCCTTCCTTGTGACTTCTTTTGCTTAGAAATGCTGATATTTGGAAAAATTATACTTAAATTTCTATCTTTAGTAATTAGTTTGAATAAACTAATAGTTTAATGGGATTAACAATATTTAAATTAAAATTTTAGAGAGCCATTTCTTGGAGGACAGTGAGTTTGTACACAAGCTCAATTTACATAGAGTATATAGTGCATATGTGAAAATTTTACAGAATCTTAAACAGCTTTAATTATACTTAGTATTTAATTTTTATTAAAATTAGTTAGGTGGAAAAAGATGATTCGCTATGGCGACTCCTAACAGGAACAGAACAGAACTGGTCTGGCCTGATGCCTCTGGGCTTTTTAATTAAAAAGGGGGATTTAAATTTTTTTAGATAAATTTTAGATTTAAATTTTAATTATTGCAGCATATATAATTGTTTTAAA
>JANHFJ010003331.1:0-11943 GCA_032468195.1 Cerberus rynchops
TCATATGACCAGGTGAATACTGCAATGGTTGTAAGTGTGAGTAAGTTATTTTTCCGTACCTTTGTAACTTTGAACGATCGCTAAATATATGGTTGTAAGTTAAGGACTGCCTGTATAAATATCAATGTATTTTTAAATATAAACTAACTCAGGGGTTTCAAACTCAAAGCCTGTGGGCCACATCCGGCCCACAGGGTGCTTAGATCTGGCCCATGGGGCTTCCCTGAAAACAGAGAAGGACCGGCCCACGGTGCCTCTGCCAGCGGAAATGGAGCTCCAGAGGGCCATGGGTGACCCTCCAGAGTCCATTTTCGTTGCAGGAGGCCATCGCAGCCGAATATGGAGCTCGGGAGTCCGTTTCCACTGGCAGAGCGCTCAAGCCACCACAGGCGCCCCTGACATGACTGATGTCATGCCCACTCTGGCCACACACACCCACGCACGCCCGTCACAGCCCTCAATGAAATCAAGTTTGACACCCCTACTCTAACTTATCACTATTAGTGGGTATGTAAACTGAAATCAATAATAAAGCACAGATAAAAACTTGAAAATGAATCCTCAAATGAAAAGAAAAATAACCAGCACACCAAGCCAAAACCAGAACAAAAGAAATGTTAGTGAAAAAAACAGGTACCTAAAATCTCATCCCCCATGTTAACTTTTATTGGATTGACCATAAAAATAACTTAAGTCCATCCCCAATACTGTAGATAACCCAACAGTTTGACTGTTATGAAACAAAACATTCAGCATTGCTAACTAACAGTTATAAGGATCTTTCTGCCTCTTCTTGCTTGAGAATTTAAGTAGCACCTGCCATCATGCTATTTTCTCTTGCATTACACAGAAGTTTTAGATTTATGAAATAATAACATAATTTAGATGTCAAGCAGCGGTCTAGACCTGATGTCCCTGGTCTGGTACTTTCTGCATACTTTTCCTGTAACTGCAGTTTAAAATACATAAAAGTTTGGAGCATGGAACAGCAAAATCCCCAGTCCATTTCTCACCTTTTTAAAGGACCCAATATTGTGAAATGCTAGATCTGTGGCTCTGAGTACAATCACTATCTTTGTTATTCCCCCATATATCTGAGTGGAATTAATATTATGAGGTAAAGAAATGTGCATGCTGTCATTTACCAAAGTAACATGATAAGTTGTGGGAAGACAGTTTGCTTAATGCTAAGTTAGTCATTCCTAATCACACCACCACAAACAAAATTTTTCTTTGAGTCAAATGGATTTAGCCAATTCCTTTAAAACTATTTGGCTTTATTAAAATATGTCTGCAGCGATTAATAATGAACAGTTCTTGTGTCAATATAAAATAAATATATTTGGGACCCGGGTACTTACGGGTCAATATATTTATATATATTGACACAATATATATTGTGTCAATATATATAAATATATTGGGACCCGGGTACTTACGGGACCGCCTGTTGCCACCATCAGCTTCCAGCCGACCGGTGCGCTCCCACAGGGCAGGCCTCCTCGGGGTCCCACCATCGAGCCGATGTTGCCTGACAGCCCCGAGGGTTCGAGCCTTCTCTGTGGCTGCGCCCTCCTTATGGAACGAACTCCCCCCTGAGATTCGGACCATTACTGACCTCCGAGCCTTCCGACGTGCGTTAAAAACCCATCTCTTCCAGCTAGCCGGCCTGGCCTGATACCTCAGGGTCCAATTTTAATTAAAATCAAATTTTAATATTTTAAACTTAATTCATTTTAATTGTTGTTTTTACACTAAATTAATCTAATTAATTTGTAGCAGCTTTATATAATTATTTTAATTGGTCTTTTAGATTGTTATGTATGTATGTTTTTTATCTGCTGTGCACCGCCCCGAGTCCCTTGGGAGAGGGGGTGGTATATAAATTTTGAAAATAAAATAAAATAAATAAATAAATAAATAAATAAATAAATAAATAAATAAATAAATAAATAAATAAATAATGTATTTACAATGATTGCAGCATCATGATATCACGTGATCGGTACTTGCCATGTTCCCAGCTGGTTTCCAACAAGCAAAGTCAATGGGAAAAGCCAGATTTACTTAATGATAATGTGATTCACTTAAACTGCAGTGATTCACTTAACAATACTGTCAAAAAAGGTAATAAAATCAGGCACAGCTTAGTAACAATTGCCTTACTTAGCAATGGAAATTCTGTCCTAATTATGACTGTAAATTGAGAATTACCTGTATAGAAAATTTTTCCTATTTTTGCAAATTCCCTAAACTTTAAATTCTGAAAAAAAGTTTAATTTTTACTGTGTCATACGTCAATTCAATTTAATTTTCAGCCTTATCACAATAATAATTTTCATCAATGGACTCACCTTCAAAATTATACCTGAGAATGCTTTTAAATATTTTTATTGTGCCATCATCCTGCCTCAAGCATGAAATCCTTTAGGGGGCAGTGTAAACAGCACTATTGACCAGCTATAATTCTTCAACATTTTTTCTTGGATTCTTCTATTATTTATTATACTATAGAAAATCTAACAACAAGGGAAAGATGGAAGAGCTGCACAGTACCTTCTTACTGTTAGTTTTAGGAGCCGGAACTCTTCCTATCTATATAATACAAAACTAAGGTACATATAGTGGTACATTGTGATCTCCCTATTCTTGAATGTGACCTGAAAAAAGCCTCTTCAATGCTGTCTATGTGAAGTTATATATTAAATACCTAAGATATTTCATTTCTTCAATATAATTTAATGTCAATTGTATTAACCATTGTTTGCCTATCATTTATCTTTCAAAACTATTTGTTCCATATAATTGCTTATGTAGAGGAAAGAAGAAAATTTCCAGCAAGAAATTTATCTTTAATTACAGTATTGCACTTTTATAGAGAAATTAGCTCAATGTTTAAAGTCAGTTATATTTAAATAAAACACCTACTCTCACTTAAGCTATATACAAAAGAAATCAAACTAGGCTCTCTTGAATGTTACAAAAACATCAGATACATGTTTAGTTGGAATATGGAAGCATCCTTCAGTATGTCCGTGTCACATCTCAGGACATTTTTGACCTCAAATGTCTGCCTGTTCATTTCTGTTTAGTCCTCTATGGTCCAATTCAGTATCCACTGAATTTGTCAATATCTCCTTGTAGCGCTTGAATGGTGCTTAATCCTACCTCAAAATTAGTGGATTATCACTATATTTAACTATAGAGTGGGCCAGTGATTTGGATTTAAAGGGGAAGTACATATGGGCAGGCATATCATCACTTTTAAAACTTTCTGAAATAAAAACTCACTCTATAAGGGAGATGGGCGGTTCTTATATAATATGATAGCTAGCTAGCTAGCTAACCCAATCTCTAAGACACTGGTGTTAAAACTTGCGGCGTCATGTTGCCATCACATGATGTTTCATGACGTTTTTTCCCTTTGTGGAGCTGGGGTGGGCGTGGCTGGCATGTGACGCATCCAGCCCATGGGCCTCCAGTTTGACACCCCTGCCCTAAGACCCCAATAGGATGCAATGTGTCTATTCTCATGAGTGGCAAGTCATCTTTTTCTCTTTGAATTTGAATCACTGTACAGTCTTACTGACTGGTATATACAGTATATTACGTTCTATTTTGTCAGGAGTCTTTGAACATTTTTAAAAGGGAGATATGAGTAAGATGAGGTATCACCTAAGTTTATGACTAAGCTTTTATCAGGGTTTTTCCTGTTCACAACTTTTTTAATTGCTTCACAAGAATAACCCTAGCTTCTTTTGATACATTTAATTCTGAATTTATTTTTAAATTTCCAACTTAAAATATTATAAGAAAATTGTCCAAAAATTTCTCTCATTCACTGAGTCATTGCTCAGATTGCCCTTGAGTCTTTTTTTGCTATTACCCTTTATTAAAACAGATCAGTTTTTAAATATAGTGAATGGACATTGTTTTACTACTCAACTGTAAAATAAAAAGAATCCATTCAGCTGCTGAACACCAGAGCCTACAGTTGATATGAGCATCTGTGCAAACATTTCTCCATGCCAAATCAAATCATTTGTGTCCTATCTCTTATTCAGTTAAACATCAAGTTGTAACCAAATAGAAGCTTGTTTGAATGCAGGATTTTTTTTAATATATCGGAAATTGTTATCTTAGCATAGCAAAATACATTATTTTTCCTGTGGTGAAGGGAACAGAACATTATACTGGGCATGAATAAGTGATAATTTACACTTAATACTCCACGTTTTAAATCTGACCACAATATTTTCTTAAAGATTAAAATCTGCCCACATCCCCAAAAAAGGGAGACTATCATTGGTCTTATCATAAGAAACATAACACAATTTAAAATCTCTGTTGTTGTTTTTATTGCCTTGCTTGTTGCAGGTATTTTTAAACACAGCTTAGTGTCATGTTCAACCTAGGGATCCTAGCTTTTCCATGGTACATTTCAGCACTCTCTCCTAATTCTTCGTTAAGAGACAGAAGCATGAGATGAGAATAAACAGAAACCATTTCCAGAGAGAAATAGCTGTTCCTTGTGCTTTTCCTAAAGTAGGCTCCTCATTTTGTATGTCATCAGATTCTTTTCTCTTGTGACAAACTCTTTATTGCTTGCTTAGCTTTGCTGCCACTTTGCAATGGAAAAAAATAAATAAAAAGGACTACTGCCATTTACCAACACTGATTGCAGGATTTTGTGTACATCAAAGCAAAAAAGTTTACAAGCACAATTTAATGCTTAAACTGGCTATAATTATTATGATAAGAGTAAAACAAACGCATCTCAAAGACAATGTTATTACATTATTAACCTTTCAAACTTTATTGTGTAGATTCTTAGAACTAACTGCCCTCTCCTTGCTAGAAATATTGATAATTGCCAAGATAATTATGACTGTACTGAACCAAAATAATTAACACGATAAAAACATTTCACTTGGGATTTAATTATGGGTGATTGGATCAAGGTGATAGGTATTTATATGCTATTTCAGAGTGATCCATTATTGCAAACTACAACAGAAACCTCCAGAGAATACCAGACTGTAATAGGTTGAGAAATAAAAAGAAGTTCTGGAAAAATGCACTGGCAAACCACTTTCCTATGCCTGCAAAGAAAACTATTTGAATGTACCCATGAGGTTACAAGGAGTCTGACCTGAAGGAGACTCAACAGATTTCTTGCAATACCCACTGGGCTGCAAGAAAGCTTAAAGAAAAAAAAAATTCCTTGGGATAGTAGAAAAGAATTGTAAGATGCATTTCCTCTGGGATGGTAGAAAATACTTTCATGGCAATCAAAGAAAATAAATATTTGGGATATCAACCTAACTCTGGCATAGAACATAGGAGGACAAGACAAATTAGATCTTGTACTTCCTTTACTGCAAAAATTCATCCTAGATCAGGGTCACCAATCTTTCGGACCTCAGGGACCACTAAATCCATAATTTTAAATCCCGCGGCCCACTAATATGAATCCAGTGCACCACTCGCTGAAGCGCCATTCACTAAAGCACCTGGATTCCCAGTGATGGGATGGGGGTCCTTCAGGCACTTAGCTTGGCAGCCTGTTTCTGCAACATCTCTCTCTCTCCTTCCCGCTCTCTTTCTCTCTGTCTCTGTCTGTCTCTCTCTCTCATCTCTTTCTGTTTCCCATCTCTGTCTCTTTCTGTTTCTCTTTCTCTCTCATCTTTGTCTCTCTCTGTTTCTCTCTCTCATCTCTCTCTTTCTCTGTCTGCCTGTCTTTCTCTTTCTCTGTCTGCCTCTCTCTCTTTCTCTATCTCTCTTTCTATCTCTTATCTCTCTTCCCCCCTCTCTCTTTCCCCATCTCTCTCTCTCTGTGTGTATCTTTCTTTCTTTATCATCTCTCTGTCTCTGTCTCTCACTCTTTCTCATCTCTCTCTTTCTCTCTCTTTCTCTGTCTCCCTCTGTCTCCGTCTCTGTCTCCGTCTCTCTCTCTCTCTCTCACTCACACACATACACCATCTAATTCGCCAGCACTCTCTGGGTCTCACAGGCACTTCTCCCAGACTTTGTTTGTGCTGGACGCATCTTAGTCGCTCAGGGAGACAAACGGCCTGCTCCAAAAGCAGCGGCAGAGATAAACAGCTGGGTTGATCCAGTGTCTCAAGGCGGAGAGGAAGTTGAGCGTCTCCCTGAGCAACTGAGGTGCGTGCAGCACCAAGGACCAGAAGAAGCAGCTGTAGGACATAGCAAGAGATGAAGCAAATCCAGGGGTGCCTTTGCTCCTGTTGCATGGAGCACCCACCCACCTGCTATTACCTTCTCAGGCCAGGAGAGGAGTGACTGGGAGAGGAGGGTGAGGGGCAGGGCAGCCACAGGGAGCCACAGCAGAGGAATTAAAGAGGTACAGGTTGCCCACATCCATTGCTTCATCCTGCCTGTGCCCCACCCCACATAGCATCATTACCTCATTCCGGTCAGCGAGGACTGTGCTACTTTCTGCACATTGTACCACCTGCGAAGTTGCCCACCACAAGCTCTAGTCACAGGACTGGCCCACTGATCATCCTCCACTTGGGTGCACCGCAGACCACCAGTGGTCCGCGGACCACCACTTGTGACCTCTGTCCTAGATTGTCCAATATATCACATTTAAAATGAAGAATAATGTAATATTATATTCTAATAAGGTCCAAAGCTTTCTTATTATCAGTTAAGAGCCAGATTACCTGGTAGGCTATCTGTGTAACTATAGTTATACTGCTTGTGAATATTCCTAATTTTCAACCTGTAATTTACAAATCTAGCTATTAAGACTGAAACCATTCAGCTTCAGCACAGTTGCTATTAGAGACACATTTTATTCAAAAATTTTCATTCTCTGAAGCAGGATCTGAATCTGATTGTCATGGCAATACCTGAATAAAGCATGCCATCTGAGAAAGCCAATAACAAAGTCTCTTTTTAAAAGGTATTAAGAATAAAATGGTAGTAATGTCCATCTTAAGAAGTACATACAAAAGTACTCCCCCCTCCGCCCCAAAAGACTTGATCATAGACAGTAGAGATCCTTAATAATTTGTCCAAGGCCCTTTCTGTATACTTAATTTGAAAAGATTTTGACATGTAATGTACAAAGTAGTCATTTCTAACAGTCTTGTTGAATTTTCTTTTTTTGCTAATTTGAGCTAGCAACACAGTATTTGCTTCAACACAATACAGTTTTTGCTATTCTGACCCTGTTTCTTTATTTTTAAAGTAGAATTATCTAGTATTACATATAGTCTTCAAATTATGACCGTAATTGAATCTGCTATTTTTCTTGTAAATTGCTTGTATTTAACAATTGTTAAGTGGGTCACTATAGAGCTGTGCCTGATTTGGAATCTGGAAGCAAATGTTTGTGTCTGGCAAAAAACATGTTAAAACATGGTCGCCTGACTGCAAGCCAAATGACAAGGTCCCAAATGCTGTGTCGGCAGGGACGAGGGGGCTTCGATGGAACTTTAAATGATTGCTAAGAAACTGGTCATCAGTCAAGGATTACTTCATTACAAGAAGACATTTTTCCTGGAGGAAATGGACAATGTACCTAGATCTCTGAAAATACTAATAATTACAAATCATAAGATTCTAAGTTAATATTGAGACTGAAAACCCCAGACAACACAGAAACACACATTAAATTCAATTTTTAATACTCTCTTTGGCAAGTGTTTGGGATTATGAAATGAAATGGGAGTTGTCATTCCACCTATGACATAGAAAGTATCCTTTGAGTATACTGTATATAGTTGTTATTCTTTCTGACTTAGTCAAACCAATTATAACAGACTTTTTAAAAATTAAAAAACAGAAATTGTGTTTAAACTTCTCTTCCAAAATATTTTAAACTTGTTTCCTTAGTAGTAAAAGTCACAAAGAATTGATAAAATATTAGCATCATGATTCTATAATGAATTTTTTAATGAAAACATTTATTATAAACGTGTGTGTGTGTGTGTGTGTGTGTGTGTGTGTTGATTTTTTTTATCTATTCACTCCCTGTGTGACAGGAGAGAAATCGCCATGCAAATATCATCAAGGATTTGTAAACAAATTTTCTCAAGAATGTAAACACCGCATTGCCCTGTGTGCGCACATATGCATGTATTGAAAATTCTCCACAGCTGTAATTTGCAGACAAAGGCTTTTGTCTGAAAAGTTTACAAGAAATGCATATGTAATACTTGCTGTGGCTATGAATGTCTAGTTTAGTTAAACTTCAACATTTATTTGGAATTTAATTCAGAAGATGAAGTGGCAAGAAGAAGAAAGAATGTTTTTCCATGAACTACTATTACTAGAGTTGTCTCAAGATGCACTAGAAAATCAGCAACCAGGGTGATACTCTGAACAAGACACCCCCACAGAAAAAGAAAGCAATAGTAACTTCAAGGCTATATTGTATGTAACTAAGTTAAGGCTGAAACAAACATTTATGACCCCTAGTTGTTCATTTATTTGCAAAACTGATTGGTCGTACATAAGGGACTTTGTGGCCAAGAAGATACATGACCTTTAAAAGCCTGTTTTGTAAAAGCAAACAAAATATTAACATATTTCAGTTATTTACAGTGGAGTATAACCCATAAAATATTTTTTTTATGTAGCGGTAATATTATTTCCAGAGTAGTTTCCAGCATAAATTTTCATTGGCATATTTTTGCTATATAAATTAAGAAAAATATGTCTTAAAAGCCCACTGTGATGATGCTGGTTAGGGATTATGGGAGCTGTACATCATGACAGTGACTCCTAATGATTGCCTTATAACCTATTTTTTCAAAGGAAGTAACTTACTAAGAGGAGAATATGTTCAGCAACATTACCACACTCAAAAATTCTAAATCTCTCCCCCTCTCACAAAAGAAGTCTCCCTTTTATACTAGGCGTGTTATAGATCTGAACTAGGCATAGTATCTATCTACAGATTTTTTTCAACCTATGACGCTTAATTTGCTTTAATCTAACATTTCTGTTTTGTGAACAGTATCAGTCACAGTATTTAGAACAAGCTTTCAAGATTCCAAATATGCTCAATAAGCTAAATTGTTGGAGACTTCTATTACAGAAAATGATGCACTTTCTGTTCACATTGCAAAAGATATGATACGAAGAGTAAGCATAATATTGGTTGTGTAATGAAAAATTGCAGCTCACTTTTACCCTAAAGAGATGTTGTTTTTGTTTCCAGTGTGAAATGAAAGCAAGCAAGCAATAAATCTGTGTATTTCCCAAAATCCAAGGTAATGAATTGATTTTCTGTTTTTTTGTAAAAAAACATCTGCCGCATCCGTCTGTTAACATATTACTGATTATGTGATTATTATTACTATAGTTTTTGGCAGTGCTGTGTCTCAATGGTAAAGATGCTAGGCTTGGAGGATGGAAAGCCTGCAGCCTAGGTTCAAGACACAAGCTCCACGCAACAGGGTGAACTCCTGTTACCTGCTTCACCTCCTGCCCACCTAGCAGTTCAAAAGCATACAAATCAAATGCATGTGGCTAAATAGGTACCACTTTAGTGGGAAGGTAACAGCGCTCTCTGATGTCATGCCAGATACATGATTGTGGAAATGTTTTTGGACAACACTGGCTCAATGGCCTTGAAATGGGGATGAGCACCGCTCCCTCTAATCAGCAATGATTTTTTACGTTATTACTATAGTTTATTTCATATTGTCATTTTCTTAGAATCATGTGTTCCTGATGAATTACTAATACTATTACTAGGATTATGCAGTACATTGGATCTAGTATCCCAAAATTGCTTCAGAGAAGGCATGAATACATTTTTTCCAAACACCTTAAAGTAGCTGTGCCTTTTCACAAAAGTGTGCAGAAACCACAGAGCACAGCCACATGGCTCTGTACAAAGATGCAGCTTTTGTAACAGGTACTATATCTGTGTTTTCACCCACTCTGAAATACTATGCCTTTTTGGACACTGAATCTGGAGTGCAACAGAGGCCTAACTAATACAATGATAGCAACCCATCTCTTTTTATGTCCTAACTGTAATGTTGCTGGACTGAGGTTGGGGTGTGCCTTAAATTCACTGTGATATGCTCCTACATGCATATGATTGTGCTATGAATAATATAAAGCTACTGTGCAAATTAGAAAAATATTTTTTTCTTTTTCATGAATACTCTGATTCTGGATTCCAACCAGCTTTGAATGGAAGCCTTTGGAATGTAAATCCTAGGCTCCTTAGAGGAAATGTCCTTAAAGTAATAATACATTTAATAAGAGTGGCTTCAAATAAAAATACAGTTTGGAATTTATTACATTTCCTGCTGAGTTTTACAAGAGAGGGATGAAAATTATGAAATATTATGTTTAAAAGGGAAATGGTCTCTTCTTCATTTAGACTGTAATTCTATACTCAGATTCTTATCATTGAAGCAATTCTTTTAAAATTGGATTTTTTAGTAGAGTATATCTCGGAGGTATTGTAGGTTTTGTTCCAGATGATCACAATGAAGCAAATATTGCAATAAAACCAATCACACAAATTGTTGGGTTTTCCAGGAACATAAAAAGGAGCTTAAAGGAGCTAACTGATCTTTCCAAATGAAGATGGTTGAGGCTGATATAATGAATTGCAATAGCATAGCTGAACTCTCGTTAATGTAAATCTCTCTCCACAGTCTATTCCGGGCCTGTAGCCAGGAGGTCTTTAGGAACTCCAGTTCAGCAACAGTAATAAATATCAATTTTCCTGATTTGCAAATATAGGTTAGCAAATCACATTGTAAACTACAAGCCCAAATATAGCTTTCCTTTTCCCTATAGGTTTGAGCCTTAGAACATTAAGCTACAAACTGCAAGGGTTAGCTGGCTTTCTTTTAGCTGAGAAATCTTTCATACTCCAGTAAAAATGCATCTAACCACAGCTGAGAAGGAGGTTGTATGTTTTGGACAGCTGCCTAGTTGTAAGCTGGAGGTTGACTTCCAAGTGATTTTAAAATATAAATATATAAATACATGAAAAAGAAAACTATCAGAAAGAGAAGAAACCTACAGATAGTATTCACTATAAAATCAGAATTTTAATTCAACGTAATAGTTCTTTTGTTCATTTGTCCCCCAGTTTAAACCATGGCAAAGAGCACAAATGTGGCAACCAAGCTAACCTTACTTGTTCTGGTCCTTTGAACATGTTTTTACAGTTTGTCCATTACTACTTCAGCAACTGGTATCAGAAATGTTTATTCCTTTTTCTGTAGATCTCCCCCTCACAAGGCTACATACTTGTATCATGTATCACCTTTGTAATCAGGGTTATTTATTATTCCAACTTTGGCCCTGTGTTCTCAGTAGGCTAACACTGATCCACTAGCACCTTTCAACACTACTTTTCAAAACTAGTAAATGAGTAGATCTTATTAATTTTTCAGCAGTATAATAACAAAGTTAGGGTTGCACAAATGTCATTCACTACCCAAGGTGAATAACCTTTGACTGCCATTTCAAATTAAACCCAGCAATTCTGCAGGTCAGGCACACAAATTTGCCTTTCAACTGGCTTGTTGCATTTGGTAATATGAGAACAGATCACTTGGACAGCGCACTGTGATGAGATAAAATAGCCAAAGCTTTCCAATTTATACCATACACCATACCTAAGTGGACAGTAGAGGGGGTGTGCATAAGTGCACTGATGTGCCTATCGTTCCTGTCATTGTATTTTTATCTTTTATTCTTGTATTCGTTTCTTTGTTGTTATTGTTTGACAAATTCCAATAAATAAATAAAACAATTGAATCTTGACTCATAGAATTTCAAGATTGGTTTAAAATCTGCAAAGATATGGAGGTTTTCTACTGCTCAACAAGAAGCAAGACAAATTAGCATTTCTCTGGAGCATACTGCATGCCCATTCCTCTTACAATTTTATTCTTAGTCTAAGCAATCAAAACATGAACTTGATTAGAA
>JANHFJ010003331.1:29816-47526 GCA_032468195.1 Cerberus rynchops
CAAGGACTGAAGACAAGGCTGGGCTGCTTCTGTCTCACCCCACCTCACCTTGTTCTCTTAATTAATTTCTAAAGAATAGTCTGTCTCTGTGTGTGCATTGTTATTGTTTCAGTAATTATTCTCTTGTACATTTTTTTTACATCCAGATCCACTTTTACTCTAACATATCATCAAATATATTTTTCTAAACTTTCCTTTAGCAGAACTTCACATATTTCTGTAGTATTTTGTTATGTAATCATGGACTACCTTACGAAGCATAATTCTGTTTATCCTGCCTTAACATCTAACGAGAGGATCTGTTAAAGGTCTCATTCCCATGAAAAGTAGGTTGGTATAGAAGGCAAGTCTTTTTCATCCTAGGCTGTCAAATAATCTTCTGGAGGTAAATTAGCCTACCCTTTTTTCATATTGGAAGGGCCTCAAAACCATTTTTTCAATAAGTGTTTGGTGTGATAGAGAAAAATTGTGGATAATTGTCTGATAGTTGTTGTTGCTTTATTGTATTAGGGAGGTTAATAAGGATTTTGTTGCTGTTGCACACCATTCTGTATCAATTGGGACAAAATATGAACACCTGTAGGTAATATTTTACTCCCAGGAGCTCCCATACTATATTTTCTTTCCTTACATCTACTTTCTATACATTCTCCTGGGAAATTGTTTTTTTCCATATAGATTTTGTACTTTTTGTTGCACTTTCCCTCAGGTTATTTTCATTCTTTTCTTTTTTCCCCACACTGATTTTTTTCTATGATTCAATATTAAAATACCAAAAAAATGGTCTGTCCCACATTCAGAAGCCCTCATGGTTCATGTATCTTCTTATTTTTTTTCTTTTTATGACCCTGTAGTCTTTTAATTTGGAGTAGAGTCGTGGCGAATGGATGGAGCTGACCATTTAGGATGCCCTTCCTATGTGATATGTGCAGCACATATTTTTTCTTTTACCCCCTAAGAGAAAAAACATTTGCTGCTATCTCGGATTGTACTCTCAAACTTCTGAGTGGGAGGCAAGAGTCTTCACCACGAGGTTACCACACAGCCCTCTCATGTATCTTCTCAATATTTAGTCAAAATTAAATGCATTTAGATTTATTTCTTTATCTACATATGAACCTATGTAAATAATATATTCAAGACAGATTTTTTCTAAGTATAGTTTAACCAAATATTCACTATTCTTTTATTCTTGGGTGTTCAAAAGACCTATCACTTTTCTGCCTTTCCTTGTCTCATTCCCTTGTCTCATTCCCACCCATCATTCATTCACATTAGTTAACACACCATTTCCCCCCCAATATACATTCATATTGGAGCCACGGTGGCGCAATGGTTAGAATGCAGTACTGACGGCTACTTCTGCTGACTGCTGGCTAGCTGCCTGCAATTTGGCAGATCGAATCTCACCAGCATGACCCCAGCATGATGCAACCATCATAAATACATGCCAATTGCCAAGTGCCTGAATTTTGACCAGGTAACCGTGGGGACCCTGCAACAATCATTGAACTCACTGTAAGTCATTATTTTCAGCACCACTACAACTTGAATTCTCATTAAACAAATTGCTGTAAGTTGGGGACTACCTATAATTAACCCTATAGCCTGTTTTCCTTCCAAAAGGAAATCCATTCCACAAGATATCTATTTGTTTATCTATCTTCATTTCATTCATAAATTAACCTTTTTACCACATATTTTTTCCTAATTTCAGTCACAATTTTCCAAAGATCATGATTGCCTTTTACCTTCATGATAACATTTCTACAAAAGATTTTTATAAAGATGAAGAAAAATTACAGTACATCACCAGTATTTATTGCCCCTATGCCAGCAATTCCATTTTCCAGCTACTTATAAGAATGGTAAAAGTTTTGGTACAGTTTTATCAGTATGCGACAAGCACAATTAAATCCAGTTTCACCACACACATGGCTTACACTAAAAACTACCCTACAAGCTAACTGTTTTTCATATTAAGTTACTGAAAAAAAAACCCTTTACATTTTGAACTACTTGAAAATCTTCTGCATAATCAAAGAAAATTAAAGGTATCTCACAATGTTGATCTCAGGAGATCGAAAGAAAAATGGGGAGAGGGAGGATGTTAGCAACTGACATTTTTCCTTATTGGCAAAGATACATGAATTCCTGAAGTTAAGATCTGAAAGTCTGCCTTTTCCATCTTCGATGTTCATGAATCTGACTTTTCCTGACAAAAATGTATGATTTATTGTGGGAAAAAAGCTCAGCATCTTAAAAATTACAATAGTTGAAGAAAAAAGAACAAGCTAAAGAGACAAAAAATCATTTCTATATTATTGTATGACTTAAAAGCCATAAAATTTTAAATTATAAATCTATTCAACTGGCTCTAGTATGAAACAATTTTCAAGCTTGACTGTTAGCTGCTTAACTGCTACGTAAAATATCTGGTCAAAAGAATAAGAATACATAGTTTTATATAACAGATATAGCCATATCTGTTACATAGAACTCCCAAAACTGAAAATATGGAAAAGAATAACAATATCATCTGTGGAATTGTACTAGTCTCTGCAAACACTTCAGAGCATTGAAATTTGACATCTGCATAATTTCTTGCACCTTTGATAATAATTGACATGAAACTGAGATAACCAAAAGAAAGCAAAATTGTGAGACCACACGTATTTGCCCTTGAGACATAATCTTGTCCTAGCTTTTCCAAGCAATGAAATACTAAATGTTAATCATACACACTTGCCCTTTCACTCATATAAATATATATATTTTTACACATACAGTTCACCAAGGAATAATTGTGGGTAATTTCATGTGAGATAAAGTAGGGTGGAAATGTGATAGATTTATAGAATTATAAAATCTGCAGAGAGGTGAACAGAAAAGTGGCATTTTCCAGATTTTTCAACACAATCATTCAGTAAAACCAATTACTGTTAGAGAAGTGTAATCTATGGGTAGAAATCTTTCTGTACAATTTCAAAATTGAATTAAAACCTTTTCAAGAATTGAGATATATACTAAAAATGAATATACTTAGGTAGACCTTGAACATTTCTTGTTATTTAATCTCATTTGTATAGCCACCTGTCACATAGTGACTCTGGGCAGTGTACATAACAGTAAAAATACATTAAAACCATTTAAACAGTTGAAATAAAAAAGGACAAAAACAAATTTTTAAAAACCCAAATGGTGCCAAAACATGCTAAGAATGCATTGTCATACAACCATCTAGCATGCTCTGCTCTGTGATGGGATCCCTAAGCTAGATGACAGAACCATGTTTAAGAGCCTTCCAGAAGGCCAAAAGGGTTGGGGCCAGACTCACTTTCAGGGCAATGAGGTTCCAAAGGTCAGGGGTTATGGCAGATCTTGCCTGGGGGATTGGGTGACAGGACCTGCAATATACCTCTCTTACCAGGTCTGATGGGACCGATGGATGTAACTGAGGAGAGGAGATCCCTCAAATATCCTGGTACCATGCCAAATGCAGCACACTGAATTGGAACCAGTAGCAAAGTGACAACCAATGCAGCTTACATAGCAGAAATGAAACGTAACTGCCCACGCAACTTTGTTTGTTTGTTTGCTCAGAGTTATCTGATACAAAATGGGGACAAATAAATATCATAAATAAATAAATAAAATAAATGAAATAAAATAAAATAAAATAAAATAAATGAGCAAATAAATATGCTACCCATCTTGTTTTTGGATATTGTGCAAGGGTAGCCCAGTGTAAAATGCCTCACAGTAGTCCATTTGAGAGGTGATTATGGCATGAATGATTCAGAATATAGTCATATATAGTCAGCTACCCAATCTAGAAACAGGCGCAAATGGAGCACAACACAAAGCTATGTACGGGTTTTCCTGGCCATGACTTCACCATCTCTTTGAGCAGGAGTCTAAAGACCAAAAGACCTTTGGCTGTACACTGTGCCTACTTGGGGCAATACAATACCATCTTTAATACCAGAGATGATAAATACCCAGTTACAGAAGATTTTAAAACCCAAAGCCACTCAGTTTTTAACTGTTTCCCATCCATACTCTCACAGCATTCAGGCACCAAGAGGACACCAATAGCATCACTTAGTGCACCAGGGGCAGAAATATGCAACTGGGTATCAGCATCTCACTCCATAGCTTGGAAAAACTGTACCTGGATTGACTCTAGGTAAACATATGCTAAGCTAAATTGGTATTCTTCCTCAAACATTGTGCTTGCTTAATTTCACAGACTACAGGGAGATAAATGTAAAACTAGGCTCATTCTGAGAGAATGCTATATTGGAGGAGAAAATAATCATTCTAATTCCAGGGAATTCTTCCCTGTTGTGATGATAATATCCTTGCTATCAGTGCACAATGAATAAAATAGCCCAGAGTGTTAAACAAACAATGAAATGGTTGTTTTCACTCTGATTATTATTGGCTGATTAACAGAGGAATGGAGCAAATATTTTTAAAGTCTCATTCCTATAAAAACAAAGAATAGATGAAAAGGCCGGGTGCAACAAGCATTTATGGTAGGTCTGGAGGTCAAGCATCTCAAGAGTGCTAAAAATTCATGCCAATCCTGGGGCCTGATAAAAATAGCAGACAAATACGGTAGCTATGGAAAAAATTGCTCACCTGTTAAAAATTTAGAGTTTTTATATTTGGAAAATTAAAATGGACATAGATGGAAGCCAGGCTGAAGAGCAGGTTTCTTTTAGCATCATATGAGTGTTCATAAATTGTTTTCAATGTTCCAGCAATTAAATTCTCTCAAGAAGCATCCTCTTATGAGTCATATATATTTTTTTGAAAGCTTGGAAATCTTCCTGTCTTTATAGATGGAGGCTGTTAACATCTCTTAGGAATGACTGGCTGCCACTGCCACATATCCTGGCTTAGTCTCAAGATGCCAGAACTCAACATTAAGTGTTTAGTCAATAATCAGACAGTCTCACTTTCCTATTGTTTAGTAGTATAGACAGCCAGTATATCAAAACTGGTTAAATCTCCCAAAATGTGCTTTGTTTCTGAAAAAAAAAATGTAATCAGTTTCCTGGATTTTTCAGTATCTTCAAGGAGTTCTTTTCCAAATGAGCAAAACATAATAATACATATAATTGCACAAGTATTCCAAAGAGGAACAGCATTCAATATTCACATATTCACTAGTTAAAACCCTCACTGCATTTACTATGATACATTCCTAACCAAGTATGCAGTTTTAGAGTTTGAAAACATAAGAAAGTGTGAAGAAGCAAGTTGTTCAGGATTCAAGTTAATTACATTTATAAAAAGTTAAATATGCTGATTAGAAGTAATGATATAATAAATATTAAATAAATAACTTTGGGTCCACTTGAAAACATCAAATGTGGCTCCTATTTATCCAGTTCTGTGTTACTTTTTAATATGCCAAGTTATGAAATGAATTAGGAATAATTGTGTTAGTTTGACGCCTGATTATGTAGTGGTTAGAATATAGTACTACAGGCTAACTCGGCCCACAAACAGAAGTTTAATCCTGATGGGGTTCAAGGTCAGTAAAATGAGGACCCAGATTATTGGGGGCAATGTGATGACATTGTAAATGGTCCAGAGAGTGCTATAAAGCACTATGGGATGGTATAAAATGTATTAATTTATTGGTAGTTCTTTTCACTGTGGCTTGCCCACTTTTTTCCTTGTCCTTTCTCAGAGTAAGCAATCTAAAGGATAGTTCAGTTTTCTTTTTTTAACCGTATCTTTATTATGTTTCAACATCATGCATTAAAAAAAACAAACTAATATAAAAGAATAAAAGAATGACAAAACTTCAAGTGAGAAAAATACACCAAACAAATATATATGATAAAAGTGACCTCCAACTTTCATTTAGTACAGAAATATTAACAAGATAACTGCTTTCTTTCAGTTTAAAGAGATTAAACATATAATCTATAAATATCTTAAAATACTCATGGTCTTCATAGCATAGGTACAGCTTTCAGTGTGAAAATTGTACCAATTTTGAGCTAGAGCAAGAGTTGTTACTTAGTGTTTATTAAATTTCCTAATTACAAACTTTCTAGAAATCCCAGAAAACTTCTATCTCTTACTATTCCTATATTATATTTGGATATATATTAGGTATTTTAGTTTTTTAATTTATGTTATTATACAGTGCCTTTGGTATTTAAATTCAGGCAACAAATAATTTAAATAAAAAATAACACATAGTTCACTATTCTGTTCTCAATGGAAACGAAATGCTTAAGAATGAATGCTCACATTATGCACAAGTACAATAACAACCTCCTGCTCATGTTTTCCAGCATCCCATATCTAGAATCCTGCTGGCTATATTACCGTTGATAACACATAGCCTTCATAGCCAACAACTACTAACAGTTTTATTCTCCATAACATAACTCTGTCTGCGCTAGGGTGGTAAGGCTACAAAATTCAGGTCTGAAAAAGCAGCTGCAACATTATCTGAGTGCGAGTCAATTTACCAGCAAGAATATAGCAGGCCTGACTGGTTAAGATAAAATAACAGCATCCAAAATAATGTCTTTTCATAGTTCAGGAGTCAGACCAGTATTTTGCCTATCACTTCTTCAAATGTGAGGCCTTTAACCAAATTATTTTCCACTCCAGAATGTCAGTCACACGTCATCAGCCAGATGACAATACTTATCTGAATTCTGTTTCACTTTTCTATCACCTTGTTTTCCCTCAGTGTAACACTATACGTACCAGTCCAGTCTATGGCAGCTCTTGATTGTGCAAATATTTCTGAATGCCACCCAAAACATCTGATAAACGAAGAGGTGTGAACCTCTCACCAACAGTAGGTGTCAGTTTTCTTCTGCTGTTTCCTGCATTATACTTCATTGCCAGTCAATAGGCAGATTATACTCTGAACTGGGTACGATGGTTGTAATACAAAATTATACTGAGAAGAGATTTTTCTAGTTGCATAGTAATATATTGAATTGTATCTGTAATATATTTTATCTGTTTAAAGTGCATTGAGCACTTCAAATGCATAAAACAATGGGAATGGGGTTTTTTGCATGCTGTGTTTTAGCATGAATTGAATACACTGAACAAATCAGAAGAATATTTCAATTTCCAACTTTCAACTTTCCAGCTTGGTAATCAGAGGCAAAGTACAGTAATACTTCAAAAAATATCCATACAAAACCAACACTGTTTAAATCTACTTTGGAATCCCTAGAGTAATTAGCTGATGTGAAGCATCTGTAAGGAATGGAAAAATCAGTCTGCTATTTCTCATGTGCCTTTTTTTAGTCCATAAAATAGAATATGGGAAAACTCCAAACTGCTCATTCAGCAGTGATAATCATTCTGAGGGTTTACTCCTAAGTAAAAAAAAAAAAACCATCATCTTTCATTAGCATTAAAATGGAAATATTTTCCACTGTTTAAGTATGATAAGATATACATTTTTACAAGAAACAAATCCACAATTTTTTTACACCGCTACATAAAAATGACTATCTCAGATTGGTAATTGTTTTTCCAGACCACACACAAACAGAAGCACTGGCTTATTCAAAGGTTTTCCAAACTTTATATGGTTGGGTATTATTTTTATCAGTATCATTTTTGTTTGACTGTTTTGTGTATGAATCTCTTTCTATATTACTTCACACATGCCCCAAATAAGTTTTTCCAAAGCTCTGATTGCCCAATTGCCAGCACAGTGGCTCGAAGGGCTTTTCTCCCATTCCCTCTCCAACAAAAGAGGTTACAGAATGGAAACTGAAGCGCTCTGATTGGAGGAGGAAGAAAAGCAATTATTTTCACATTTTCTAAGAACCATTATTTTTAATTTTAGAAGGACCACTATTGGGCAACAGATTTTTTGGGGGAGCCATTGTACTCATATACTTTGTTTCATACTTGGCTATTTCTACACTGTCAGGGTTGATTTCAGATTCTTTTTAGTTTATTATAGTTCTGTCTCTATTGAAATTGAAAGATAAGGGACTGATTGGAAGAAGTTGGAGAATGTCACAATT
The DNA here is from genome assembly GCA_032468195.1 of Cerberus rynchops. NCBI lineage: Eukaryota > Metazoa > Chordata > Lepidosauria > Squamata > Homalopsidae > Cerberus > Cerberus rynchops. The sequence continues at coordinate 37,856 of JANHFJ010003331.1, forward strand.
ATTTTTGTTTAATTTTCAAGAATTTACAGATGGATATTCTAACTAATACATAATTTAGAATTCTAATTCCACCAGAAAAAAGGCTAGAACTACTGGGTAAGAAATACATGGAAGGCATAAACAAAGTACTTTCTATTCTAAATATCACAATGATCACCAAGTGATCATTATTTTTAGAAAACTCATTTATTTTATTTACCATTTGTAACCAATAGTTTTAGAAAAACAGTATCGTAGATTAACTATTACCGTATTTGACTGCATTAAGCTTGCTCCAAGTGAATATTCAGAATTAAGATTCCACATTTCATCCTTACATTCTGCTTGCTGTGGTATGGTGCAGTTTTTAAGACATGTGTGCTTGTTATAGTGCTTCCATCCCCAACCTGATGCTGAGGCCACCTAAAACTATATTTAGTTTAGCTAGTGGCATTTCCTTCATCACAAAATATCTTTTGCAGGCAATCAAGGAAGCCTTGAGAATGAGGCTGGGGATGACGTAACAGAAACAGCAGTGATCTATGCAGCTGCAGTTGGCCCATCAAGTCTAATGCAGAAATGCCCCCTGACTAGACTAACAAACTCAGGAGCCTGTCAGCCAGAAATCCTGTTCTTTGGTGTTTATATGTTATGTGTGAGGCTATATCAGTGTTGGCAAGATTATAAAATAGAGGAAACACATGAGAAACGCATGTATATGCATAATTATGGAATGGGACTCACTGCCTGATGTAAATCTATTTGTGGAGCAAACTGGTTTCCGATGGAAGAATGGAAAGAAAGCTCCAGAGACACAATCACACTGGTTTGGTTCTGTTTTCTCTGCTTTATTCAAATCGGCTCTTGTGATCATTCAGGTAAAGTATTGCATCAATAGCTATTTTGTCAATGGGATGTTCAACATACTGATATTCTCTGAAGATGTATGCAATAAATAATATAAAGTAAGGGTTAAATCTCTAGTCCTCTCCCATCACACACGCAGGACAGTGACAGATGTTATTTTCCTGCTGGTAGGTGATGCTGGAATGGAAAAAGAAGGGCAGAAGGGAACTACCAATTACTACTTTGAAATTACCCTGTTTTAAATTGCTTGAATACAGTAACACTGAATGGCTGAGGATGGTAAAGCTAGGCTGTGGGGGCAGCACCCTTTCTTCCTTTCTGATATAAGGACCAGAGGAAAGCACCTTGATGCAGCTGTGACAAAAAACCAAGACTCAGTGTGATTTGGAAGCTCTTGTCCCCAAGAACTAATGTCATTGTTTAACTAAGTATGGTTAGATGACACCTTGCATGTTATCATTTGTTTCCTATTTATTCCTTTTCAATGTTCATTTACTTGTTGTTTAGGCACATGCTGAAGTTATATTTGGGAACAAAACACCTCAAACTAAGTCTTAGCTAAGTCCATAACACCAGTCTGATATTTATGCAATTATAAGGTACAATGATGCACTACAACTTGTAAGCCAATTTAGACTAGGTCAAAGGCAAACATTATCTTTCTCCTGGAAAAAGATTGTGTTGGGGTTTTTTGGAAGGAGGAGAAATTTTGAATGAAATGAGATACACTTTCATGTGTGTAACTTAAAGGTATGTCAGTTATTATCTTGATAATTATCTCCCCAATGGCCTGAAGTTGTCTGAGTTTTCTTCATCTTCATTAAATCCCAAGAAGGCCTATCATGAAACCCCACCTTCCAAGATTTAAGAGAAATTGACAGAGTAGAATAGAATGGAGAAATGTGCAGCCCCCCCAAATCCACATTGTCCTCTGCAAGCCTTTTTTTGTTTTTACTCTTGAGCCATCTGTTCAGGAGGTTAGAATCATATGGCTCAGCTACCTCTTAGGCAATATTAAAACTGTTTAAAAACATCCAGTATTGGTTAACATATGAGAGAACAGGGCAAATTGGTTTCCCTATCCCTAATTATATTTGTGTTTATACACTCTCAGTCTTCTACATATGGGCCATGGGCAAATAGGCAGCGATATCAATCTAATAAATAAATATATAAATAAATATGTTGGTGAATAAGTGCCTCAGGTATACATATTTAGATACCACATGTATGCATCTAATTTTAGCAGAATTAAATGCTCTGTTGTTTTTGGCTTTGAAATTTTAGTGGATGCTATATTTATATCTATATATAAAAATGGATGCTATATTTCTCACTTATTAACAATATTAATATTAAATGAAATGAACAAGTCAGGAAGCCTTTTCCTACCTTAGTGTTTCATGGGAACCTAGCTATCTAATAGTAATCACATTCTAAGTATTCTCAGTAACGCTGTTTGTAAGAAGTGTAAGAACTGTTATCCATGACTTCCAAGTAACTTTGCTCAAAATCTAGGTCCAATTGAAGAACTGCGTTGCGTTTTCCTAGAATACCTTGTTCGTTAACTGTACTAATATTCTATGTATAAAAGATTGCAAAAATGTCATTGGCTCTTACTGAAGGCAATACTGTGAGAAACATCTATGTTTAGCCGTGAGAGAAGACAAAGGAGGAAAGTGGGGCGGGGGGCAATACCTGTAAGCATGTCAGAGAGAAGATCAGAAACTATTTTCTCTCATTCCACAGTGCAGAGTAAGGCAGATTTCTCACTAATTCTAATTGTAAAAGCAGATCAATAATGGAACCAGTTTCCTAGAGTGGTAGCAGATTTTTCCACACTGGACCTTCCTAGAGAGCTAATAGATTCCTCCATGTTCAAGCAGAGGCTACGCAGCCAGTAATTTGAATGGTCCCTTTTATCTGTGATACTATAAATTCTAAAAAGACATACTTAAAAATAACTCGACAGTTATTTTATACCTATATAACTCCACAGTCATGTTTTTTATTTAAAAAAAATGTTATGTTTTCTCAAATATAATATTTTTATGAAAATCTTAGCAGGCCATAAATAATTGTATCACCAGTAGTATAATAAATAAATGAATGAATAAACGAATAAACAAACAAACAAATAAAGCAAGCAGCTTCTTGGAAGTTCTTCTAGGTCTATACACTTTACTTACTTTTTTCCTATGATAGTTCTCACCTATACCCAAAATTATATAGAAATGCTATACTGATTTTCAAACTGTATTAGGGGTGTTATGTTTATAGCAATACGTAATACTAGGACTGCTGTACATATTCTGAACATGTTTAAGAACTGCTTTGAACCATTCCCAAGCAGAGCAGAGCACAGTGCTTTGTTTCTGTTCAGCCTGATTTTTTTTCTGGCTTCTGATTAAGCAGGTTTAGTTCTTTCATTTTTTTCTGAACAATACTTTATTGGATACCTTCCCTATTGTAAAGAAGACCTTTGGAACTGAGTACAAGTGTAACTATCTGATTAGCCCTCCTCAGCAATTTCACGGAAACAGAGCAATATATGTCTTATGCTGGAATGGAATAAATGCAAGTGTGAGATACATGGAAAAAATATTTTAATTGTCTGGAAAAGTTCTGAATGGCCTTGTAGATGTTTTTATTACGTAATATGTAACTGTGAGTTTATGTTTTATAACTATGGTGTTATCTTTTCACATGATGGAAAGCTAACAAACCAATTCAGTTGAACTCTTTGGACACCAAAGATATGATACAATACCAGACAGATTCTGTTTTTCCATTGTGGATGAATGGTTAATACATCAGTGAATGACTAGATTTAAAATTGATAAACTCAGCCGTTGTTTCACTGTTGATTAATGTAATGTCTACAGTTAAGAACTAAACCTCAGAAATTATTATAATTGCTACTTACAAAGATCTCAGATGTGGCAATAACTGTAGCATCAATGGGAAAAACAGAAGAAGACAGATCAGAGTTTTTTCCCCCATTCTAAAATCATGAAAATCTCAAGTGATAACATAACCCATTTTTGTGTATTATTGATACTGAATGATTTAGCACTCTTGGCTGAGGATGACAATACGTATGGAGGGTAACTATTTAGGAAAGCTCTTAAGAGATCCATGATGCATGGCTCTGTTTGTCATGCCAGTGCCATATGTTCAAGAGAAAAGAACCATTTGAGGTTTTCTTCTAAAGGTACATGGATATATGGAAGTAGCCAAGAAGAGAGGATAGGACATGTATTGTACTGCCAGCAAAAAAGCTATCAGTATTGCAGAACTGGTGCTGCTTTTATAATTCACTTTTCCTCCAACAAATAACACGACTAGAATAAAGGAAAAAAGATCTTCACTGTTTTGTAATAATTATTATAACTCACTGTTATACAAGTGAACTGCTTATTATTTATTTGGGTTCCTATACTTCCTGATATCATTAGGAATGACAGAAAAATAAAAATTATCTACTATATAGACTTTTTCTTAATTTGCATCTATTTTATTAATTAGCCTTTCCATTACTGTTTCTGCAACCACATATTCAGTGATTTTGAAAAATGGAATCACTATTTCATTTATGCCTTTTTTAATTCTCCAACTTAATTAACTAAAAACATGTTTATGTCTTCTTTGGAAAGCCAAGTAATCCTATGAAATTTCATTATCTGAGGATTGAAGTGTCAGTAGCTTTTCCTAAATCTGGAAAAAATGCACAAAAATTGTGCTAAAACTACCAGCAAAATCATTGGTAGAATATTTTAAATACTTGACACTAAAGAAGAAGACTAGAAGGCTATTAGCTGCTTGTCCCTGTTTGTGATCTTGTTATTGAATAACAGTATGCTATATTGGAATGGATGGGTTACTCTTATTTACTTGTGTCTATACTCTTATTTGGGAGGTTACCACTTGGAGAAAGATTGCAAAATGGTGAACGGACATCATTCTATTTTTAGTTAATTTTTTTCCACAGATTTTTTAAAATTACTCTGAGGTAAAATATTCTTTCTCCAAAATCATTTTTGTATGAATGAAGACTGTATATGAAAGGTATTATGAGAATTATCTTTATTTTTATTTTTAAAAAGAATTCTAATGAAATGTACCACATGTCCTAGAAAATTTGATTCAAAGATTATTGGGTCCATTTATAAATCTGCAGGTAGTCCCTGACTTACGGTCACAATTAAGCCCAACATTTATGTTACTAAGTGAAACATTTGTTGAGTGAGCTTCATCTCATTTTATGATCTCTGTTGCCATAGTTTTAAGTGAATCACTGCAGTTCTTAAGTTAGTAACACAATTCAGTGAATTTGGTTTCCCCATTGACTCTGCTTGTCAGAAAAGGGGATCACATGACTCAGGACATTGCCACCATCATAAATATGAAGAAAGCCCCCAAATTTTGATCATGTGAGCATGGGGATGCTACAATGGTCATAAGTATGAAAACTGGTCATAAGTCACATTTTTCGTGCTGTTGTAACTTCAAATAGTCAATAAATGAATGGATATAAGTTGAGGACTACCTGTACTGCCATTTAGAAATAGCAATAGCATTTAGGCATAAAATAGCATTATATACTACCCCATAGCATTTTATAGCACTCTTTGGGTGGTTTACAATGTAGAAGCATTATTTGCATATTGGCCCCAACAATCTGGGTTTTCATGTTACTGACCTTGGAAGGATGGCTGGTTGAGTCAACCTTGAGCCCTGTCAGTATCGAACTCAAGACTGTAGGCAGAGTTTGTCTATAATAGCATTGAACTTTAACCACTGTGCCACCACGGCTCTGAAATATACTAAAATAATTTTAGTATTTTCTGAAGATTATTTGTATTTTTTTATCATTTAGGTTTGAACTATGGAAAATTCTGGGTGAATATAAAATTGGAGGTGTGTTATGGAGATTCCTGTATTCTATTTTTAGTATATAATTACTTCTTCTGGTCACCAAGACAGCCTTAATTTAATGAAAATGAGTCCTTGAAAATTCATTTCTTATCCAGTTACTGGCAAAGGGAGAATGAGGAGAGGACGAAATCTTTGAAGACTTGTGAATCAAGCCACGTCAGAATGCTCTGACAAAAAATGTATATGGTGATGTTTGAGTTGTATTGGGTAGAAACATAAAGTTGCATGTCATTTTATATGCAGTTGATATGTCATTAGATGAGAACTTGAATGATTTGAAGTGAATATTACACTGTATGATGCAAGTATTAATATGCATCTGAAAATAAATGTATCAAAGACCAAAGTTGGTTGTTTGATTAGAAAATAAAGTGAATGATTGCAAGTTATACATAAATACTAGAGCATGCTGAATTGGTATACAATGTTTGTATACACAATGTTTATACAAGATATGGAAAAGGATGAAGAAATTTTAAAATTTACCAATGCTGATAAAAAAGGTAGTGGATAGGATGTAGTCTGATGGTAAGAATAAATAAACTGAAAATAATTACAGCTGGTCCTTGACTTACAGCCATTCATTTAATTACAGTTTGAAATTACAATAGCATTGAAAAAAGTGACTTATAACTATTTTTCACATTGCAGTATCCCTATGGTCATATGAACACAATCCAGACACTTGGCAACTGGCATGTATTGGTCAACTGATCACCTTTTGTGACTGTCTGACAAGCAAAGTCAATGAGGAAGCCAGATTCACTTAAAGGGACACATAGAGAAAATTTTATTTTCTAGGACTATATTGTCAAAATCAGAAAAGTTAATGATGCAACTATGGTTGAAGAAAACATCTAGTTATTAAATTAATTGAGGTTGTCTTTTTACAATGAAAAATACAGGATATAGTTTGTTGATTGCCAAACATAACAAATCTGTGTTGAACATGTGATGGAACATATGTCCATGTTCTCACTAAAAATGCCAATTTGGTACTAACAAAATCCAACTACATAATTTCTACTGAAATGCTTCTTGAAAAAATATATACAAAAGTGACTGGAATATGCCATAATTTCTAAAAAAAAAGAATGATCTTCCACTGCATCCCTTAAAATCTTTCTAAAATTATATAACTAGTAAGTTGGCTACATTGAAACAATAAAAACTTTATATAACATAAATGTTATAAAATAATAATATAAAAGTGATAAAAAATATGAAAGAATCATGAAGAATCAAGAAGAATCACTCATCTTTTTGACACTATTTAACAGTGTGTGAAATTGAAGAATCATGAACATTTATTTATTAATCAAATTAAGAAATTGTACCCTCCACCTTTTATTGTATTTCTTCAACTAGAATCCAAACTAAAATATTCATTCTTACAGTAATCAGGAAACATAAGAATACAGAAGCAAAAGAAATTCAAATTAAATTAAAATTAATATGGGAATGTATCAAACTGTGATATAGTGTTACATAACATATGGATCAGATTATAGAAATTGTAATTCAATATTTCTGAATGGGTTCAGCTTGTTTGCATTTTGTGCTTCGATAGCTCAGTGGTAGCGGCTGCCTGAATGTAACTTATAACAAATATTTCTGCTGCCTAAATAAAATATGTAAAGAAAGAGATGTCTTAAGCAGATCTCTGAGTTGTCAAGAGTCAGATTTTTGATTTTGCCAACTGCAGTATTCAGAGAAAAAGATTAAATAAGAGTTTCCTTGCTATAATTTGGAGTTGAAAATGTAACCTCCCAACTCAGCATCAAAATACCAGCTCTGCTTTTAAATACTTCCTTAGTATATGCGCCAAAAACAAATTCCTTGTGTGTCCAATCACACTTGGCCAATAAAGAATTTTATTCCATTCTATACTTCCTTAGCAAAGCTTCTTATGTGAACAGCTGAATGAAAGGAAAGTTAATACACATCAAGGAAAGATTCAGAATTCATTTACAGAACTCACCTTTGGTTCTTCAATTAGCACCACTCACTGGAGCACAAGATGTAACTATCAACATACTATGGGTTGTTTTTTTCTATCCTAGACCAAGCCAAGTCTAAAAATCCCATGGAATTTCTAGAAGCGTGGATCTCTGACAAATTAGCCATCAATAGACACACAGACATGAATGCTGTCTATAGACTATGCAAAAGAGACAATGAACAAGCCAAAAAGCAGGTGTCAAAACTCTCCACCAGCAATCAGCACCCAGATCAGCATGGATTAATTCCAAGCTTAACATCAGACCAATCATCAAGTAAACAATACCCCAATCAAGGAACTGCTAAAGAAGTCAACAGTAAACAGCCCAACTAAAGAATCTCTAAAACCAACACTAACAGGGCAAAACACTAGAATATAAACTGAGAGCAAAGCCCAGTCCTTACTAGCACTGATGATGTTACCTTGTTTGGGTAATGAAAAGTCTGCAAGTAAACAACCAAGTTCAGATAGCACCAAGGACCACTCTCATAACATTTTTCAAAGTGATCAATTTTGAGAAAACCCAAAACATGCTAAAAAGTTTGTTTGTCTTCCAGAAAATGGAAAGGCACCCCAATCCTTAAACAGTTTATATGATTCTGGTACCTTTGCTTTGTCTCTCCAGTGATATGGTCAGTAAGTTCATGTAAACTTTGCAATTGCTACATATTTCTCTTCCATATTTTTGAGCTGTTTTTTGACTTTTTGAAATCCATTATTAATTACAATTGCAAATTATGACTTTGCAGTATCTTGTTTCTATTCAGGCTACTTCATTCTTCAAATTTTGGATATGATATGTCCATTTGGAATGTTCTCTGGGTAACCATTTTCCATTATTTTCATTCACACATACCACCTTTAATACCTTGCTGAGGAATTTTTTTTAATGGATCATTCAGTAAATTTATTATCAATCAAATGAATGCTTAGACTAGAAGGCTATAATGAATCCAGACTTCTTATAATTTACAAATGCTTCAAATTATAGACTATGTTAGTCATGTCTATATTTATTCCATTTTTATTTTATTCTGCATCATTGGAGGGATTACTGTTGTTTCATTTCATTTTTTTCTTCCATTCAATTGTTTCTGATTCTCAGAGATTGCAATCCTTGCAGTTTTCTTGATAAGTTTTTTCCTGGGTTTTAGTCTCATGCCTTAACCACTACACCAAACTGATTCTCTTAATTTCTTTGTAATTATAATAAGAGACTTACTCTGCATACAAATCTGTCTCTGACTTCACAGATTTATAGTTATTCTGAGAGGATAGGGTAAATATGTGATCCTTTGTGCTTTTACGATGCGTTTCTGATGCAACTTGAAGATACTTCTCATGGATTATTAAGGTTCCTCAACTCTGACACTGCATGTTTATCTGTTGCCTTAGCAGCAGTCCCATAGCAAAGCAACAAAAGAGTACAAGATGGATTATGAAGATTTTCAACAATTCAGGAACCATTGTATGTTGAAGAAGATAAGAGAGTATGATTTTAGATTCATCTTTCTCTAGCTACAATCTTATTTTCAAATTTTATATACAATTAACACTTTTTTCTAATTCAACCATCATTTATGAAGTAGTTAATTTAGCAGGCTCTTTCCTTATATTCATATATTTTAGGATAAAACCTGAGCAAATCGTTTTAAAAGTATTGAAATAATTTGGTTACTAGATAAAATAAATATTAATATGAATGGTTCTTTGTCTAGAAAACCTCCTATATACAAAACCAAAAATAATCTGTAAAACACTATATTGGCTAAATACAGTTGAAGAATAGCTGTGAATATATATGTTTAAAAATATCACAGTTTTTTTGAGTAGGTCTTCAAGCCCATGTTGCATTTAAAACATTTACATGGCGGCATTATTCCTA
>JANHFJ010003331.1:47626-58435 GCA_032468195.1 Cerberus rynchops
TGGCCCATTTTTTAGTGAAAATGAGCTGTGTGGAGCCTTCTGGAGGCCTGCAAAATGCCTTTGGGGGCTGGGGAGAGGTAATACAAGACACGTGGAGGGGGGGTTGGGAGGCCAAAAATGGGACGTGTGAGTGGGGGCTTGGGAGGCCAAAAAGGGCTGTATTCGGTGTATAAGATGCACCACAATTTTAACCCACTTTTTTGGGTGGGGAAGTGTGTCTTATAGATCAAAAAATATGGTAACTTCAGAACTGAGCTGAATGATTACCTAAGTAAGCAGTTGTAAGTTGAGGATTACCTGTAGTGGCGATCATCACTACAGCTGATGCTGCTCCTGCTGCTAAGGGCACCATATTTAACAATAGGAAAGGAGCTAATGCTGCCCTTTACTTCAGGGAAATACTTCGTCCTTGAAACCAGTATATCTGAACAGCAACAGCAACAACTTTTAAGATCTGTGGCTTTCAACTCCCAGGATTCCTCAGGCAACAGGTTGGGTTGGGGCCATCTAGATTTTTGTTCCACCCACCCAAAGAAGGTCTGTCTGCTGGCATTATTGATGGAGGGGATTGGGAGCTTGCCTGTTCGGTCAGATCTGGAAAAGGAGGCAGAGTTATAAGAATCAGACAGTTCTGCAAATCACCTGGCCCTAGGCCACGAAGGACTGTATTGTTTGTTCAGTGTTTTTCAACTTTGGCAACTTTAAGATTTGTGGGTTTCAACTTCCAGAATTCCCCAGCCAGCCTGCTAGCTGCCAAATTCTGGGGGTTGAAGCCCATACATCTTTAAATTGCTGAGGTTGAGAAATACTGCTGTAAAACTCCCAGGCTTTATATCTGCACAGCATCAATCCCTGCAATTGCCAGAACTTGCAATTGGTAACTTGATAAAAAAAATCAGACACTGTCTGTCCCAAGCTGTTCTATTTTGGGTTGTTTAACAAAATACAATTGTCTCCACCAGCTTCCCTTGAGTTCCCTTCTCCAGTTCCAATTGCAGACACAAGAAACATTATTTCATTTTTTTTAGAAGTATATTTATTTTGCAACAGCTTTTGTCTTGGAAGAGAAGGACTACCTCATTTAAGAGACTGCATACCACACACAGCCGTTTGTGGTCATGCCTGATTTAGTGATGACTTTTTCTCTAGTGTGTGATTCACAGCAGGTCCTGTTCTCAACCAAATAAGGATTAACCTAGTCCTAAAAATGAGGAAACTAACACCATAACCAGAGAATAATTGCAGATATTAAGATCTTCTTCAGCCCCAATTGTTGCCCACACTGAATGAGGATCGTCCCAAATAGTTGGGGTGGAGTAGGCTGGGAGTACCTGATCTGCAAAAATCATCAGTCACAGGTAGAGCAGGTTAAAGAGAAAATTAACTTTACTTTTCCTAGCCTAGCTCTTCTCCCTACCATAAAAACAACTTGTTAAACTCAAGAAATTAAGATTTCTTCTTTTAAAAAATGCAAGATTAACAATATGTGTTATATACAAGTAGTCCTCGATGTATGAGCACAAATGAGCCCAAAATTTCTGTTGCTGAGGCAGTTATTAAGTGAGTTTTGTCCCATTTTACAACCTTTCCATATATTAATCTATTTCAGGGTAAAGTTTGAGCAACTCCTTTCAAAAGGATTGAAGTAATTTGGTTACTAGATAAAAGTAGTATTAATATGGCTGTTTCTTTGTCCAGAACCTCCTATGTACAAAACCAAAAATAATAGCTAGATCTGTAAATCATTATATTGGCTAAATATAGTTGAAGAATAGCTGTGAAGATATATGTTTAAAAATATCAGGGTGTTTTTTGAGCAGGTCTTCAAACCCACTTATAACATTTAAATGGTGACATTATTCATAAGAAAGAAAAACTAGGATTTACACTTTCCTTATCCTCTCCTGAAAAGTATTCTCACTGCTAGGATATTATCCTAGTGAGTGAAAGAGGGAGGGAGGGAGGGAAAGAGAGAGAGGAGAGGGAGGGAGAGAGCACGAGAGAGTGCCAAAGCACCTTTTGGGGAGTAACGTATATATGTAGTAAGTTCAAATCTCCCTTTCTTCAGAATAGTCTCTCCTTTAACCTCTATCTAGGTAGGATCATTTTAGAAAACACAGATTTAGGAAGTATATTTAATGAGATAACATTTAGCTCTGCCTAAGGAAGTTGCTAAGCTCTACATTAAATTTACAACACTTCGCTATCCACAATTTTATTCTGCTGATGGACTTGTGGACAAAGTTTTCCATATTTTTACATAACTGTTTTCCAATTAAGTCACTTACTACACAAATCCCCTACATCAGGGCTGTCAAACTCAAGCCCCGGGCCCTGGATTTGGCCCGTGGGTGCTTATATCTGGCCCATGGGGCTGCCATGGAAACAGTGAAGGACCAACCCACAGTGCCTCTACCAGCAAAAATGGAGTTTGGGAATGCTGTGGGCGGCCCTCCCAAGCTCTGTTTTTGCTGGCAGAGGGTTGCAGGAGGCCGTCACAGACGAAACAGAGTTGGGAGCCCATTTTTGCTGGAACAGCACTTGGGCCACCACAGGTGCCCCTAACCAGAGTGATGTTGAGCAGGCCACACCCACCCTGGCCATACCCACCCTAACCCCCTAAGGTTCAACACAACTCTGATGCGGCCCTCAATGAAATTGAGTTTGACACTCCTGCTCTACATGTTTCAAAGGAAATGAATGAAGATCATGATATATTCCGCACAGTTTATATTGAGTTCTTGAATATTGGTTCGTTTGTAATGTCCTGGACTGTTCCCCACATCTCCTCTTCAGCTATATCTTCTAGAGGTTATAAAATAAAATAAAAACATTCAGATAAAACTTTTTGCTGTTATTAGATTTTTAACCCCTCCCCCCTCCAATCTCAGAGATCTATAATCATTAGTCTATTCCTGTAATTATGATTTGTCAAAGAGTATAATATTGAGCTGGAATATATCTACAACCAGCCAGTCATCTTCAGCTGATACATAAAAAATTAACTGGTATTAAGAGGTTGGAAACTTTGTGAAAGACCTTTCACAAATTCAGATCTTTGCATAATGTTCACTAGTATAGCTCTGCAGTGTTTTAGATCTAAAGTCATTATTGTTGGTTTCAGATCTTGGAGTATGTGGGAATAAAAATATACACCTATCTGCAGCTCCTTTAAAAAGGATGGTCCTTTGAATTATGTTTTATGTTATGATTTCACTGACAGGATATGTTGCTTACAAAACCAGCTCCAACTGCAAGTCTATGTCATAGTTGCACTGCAATATTAACTGATTGCTAAATGATTCAAGAACTTTCAGTGTAATTAAAGCACATCTTAATTAGAAAAGAGAGTGCAAGCTCATACATAGCTTATTTGCATTGCAGAAGAGATTACCAGCAACTCATGCTTGCCAGGAGCACTCATACTGTAAAGACCTTTCGTAAAAATGTGAGTTATTTATATCAAAGACCTGGTTTCTATTCATTTACAAGAAAAAATGATTAGAATTGCAGAGCCCTGCTGAACCAGTTTGTAGAGCTACTTCATCACTCAAAACAATTATTAAATCACTGACACACCATTAGTGCTTAGTAATCCATGCTAAACTTATTTCCTAAACTAGGTTGCACCTGCACCCATCATTACTTTCTGTTTTTGTTAAGAGGTCTATGGGTTTTTTTTATCAAGAAAGAACAATGGAAACATTGAAACATTACAAAGAAGATGTGTACAAAGAATATTTGATGGAAACAGTGTATATGTGTACTTGTACTTTTGGAAAAAGGTCATCCACTGGGAAATTATTCATACCTACTAGAAGATGATTTTTCTTCCCAGAATAAAAGCCTATGGATTATATGTCTGTGGGTGGAGGTATCTTCTTATACTCTCTAATATGAAGAAACTATTGAATATATAAGGAATTACCTTGAGAGGGGCAAAAAATGGTTCTCTCTGCAAATAAGCCTGAAGATTAGGCTGCAACAAGGAGCAGTTTGCCTGGCAAATGAAATCCCTTTTATAAAAAAACTTTTCTCTTGTTTTATCCATCCTTGTCTAATTGCTTTACCCCATTTCCTTAGCTCCAAACAGCTTTTCTTTTCATCTTTCACCTCTCGTCCCTGTGTGGCTACCACTTCTCTCTTTCCTTACTTTCATTTTCTTGTGGGGAGAGGGGAAATCTCCAGGATTGTTTTTAACTGGAATTGACTTCCCTAGTTTGAGAGGATAGCCAAGCTGGGCATTACATTGAATTTTTGGTTGCTGATTCCTCTTCTCTCTGCTCTTCCTTTTATGGGGCATTATTTTAACTGAGGATGGTTCTTCTTTCAGATAAACATGGTAAGTCAGACAATTGGTTCATGTAGCTCAGCACTGAGTATTAAACAAGTGTCTTCCAAGAAATATTTATCAGCCGTTGTTACAGATGCAGCGATGGAACGGGGATGTTTTTTATGTACAAGATGTGAACTGCCAGTGAACTAGAAGGTCTTTCCTTGAAAGGGGAAGTGTGACTGCTGTCCTGATCCAAAATAAGTGAGTTATTCCAAAATAGCAGAAAGACTGCTAACTTTCATAATACATTGCCCAAACATTTCAGCATTTCATTCTAAGTTAGTAAATCAGGCTCATTCTGACTGATAATCACAAATTGAAAGGTTAAGTGATTAAGCTCAAAAGTACTAGAATACCAAATTGTGTGAAACAGAAAGAAAAATGACTCAGCATTCTCTTGTAGTCCAGGCTGTATGTTACAATAAAGGATTACAGAAACATCCATAACTATAAGGCATTTATACTGCAATCCTCTGTAAAGTTTAACTGAACAAAATAAAGATGTCTTAGTTTCCATGCCAAGTTTATTTTGGGAGCATATGTTTTCAGCTAAGCTAGCTGCAGGATGTTTTGCATCATGGGTAAATTCTACCTCCCTCAAATATATTTTTTAATTTTTCTTTACTTGTTGAAACTTTTCAAAATCCACACCAGCAATTTCTTTTTTACCTAGAGAGGCTAGTTTAACTCTCCTTCAAGCAGTAACAGCAGTACCAGAGGTAATGGATTTCCCTCTTGTTGTATATATAACAAGCAACAAAAGGTGAAATGTATCACACATAAAAGGGTCTAGAAACAAACCCAAAGAGGCAAAGTTAACAGCTGGAAAGTGTTAAAGTCTTAGTGCATAAGAATTCACATCTAAGAGACTGTGGAAAACATTTTGAACAGCTATGCTAGAATCCAGCTTCTATAACAAAAAGCTGCAAAAACCTCTTAGCAATTCTCTGTAAGGGTTCAGGATACATACAACTCATAATTTCTACAGGGCAAAATTAAGTATCAAATTAATCTGAATTTAACAATAGATCAACTTTCTAGACATTATGATCCCAAGAATCCATCTACATTTTCTATCAGTGATGTTTCAGTAATTTCAAAGAATCTTATTCTTCTCATTAACAGAAACAATAAAATGAATCATTCAAAAATATACAAATCACTATAAATTGAGTAAAATATAAAGCAACACATTAGAATATGCCAAATTTGGATGCAGGATTAGGCAAACATACAATCTACAAAGACTCACAGGATGAATCATGAGTTTTTAAATATTTTTTTCTGTTTCTGGTGATTATGATTATAGTCAGCCAGAAGTTCAGACTGAATTTGGCATTTTTATCAACCTATCGAGTCCTTCCCAAGGACCTGAGATAGGAAGATTTGATGTCTGATGATGTTTAGAGGTATTATCACATGATGTAAGATGCCTTTGTGAATGATTGATAGTTAATTTGTCAATGCCTATGATGTTCAAGTGATGCTCCAATTGTTTTGGGATTGCATCCAAGGCACCTATTACTATTGGAACTATATTTGCTTTCTTTTGTCATAATCATTCTATTTCTCTTTGCCGGTCTTTGTATTTTATTTTCTTATCCAGTTCTTTGTTTTCTATTCTGCTGTCTCTAAGTACTGCCACATCCATTATCCAGCTTTATCTTTCTTACTGACAATTGCTAAGTCTGGCATGTTATGTGGTAGGTGCTGTCTGTTTGAATTGTCAAGTTTCAGAGCACTTTAGTGTCTTCATTTTCTATTACTGTCTCTATTTTATGGTCCCACCAGTTCTTGCTTGCAGGCAAATGGTATAGCTTGCAGATCTTTCAATGCATCATTGTTGCTACTTTGTCATGCCGTTGTTTGCTCATTATTATTATTATTCATACTGCACTGCTCAGTAAAGCTAAATATACAGAGGACTTTTCCAACTTGGATATAAAATCTAAGATTGCAGTGCACAGGCCACTACATTCTGTATCTACTCCTAACAATTTCAATCACCAGATTAAATCCTATTATGTGTAGTATGTTAGCTGAAATTATATTGTATTTTGTTTCTTTGAAGACCAATAGTGCAATGCAATGTTAGGTAACATCTTGCCTGAATAGGATTCTTAAACTAACCTTTACAAATATAGGGACCTCTAGATGGTTTGAAGCAGCATTTTTTAATCTTAGCAAGATGTATGGATTTCAACTTTCAAAACAGCCAGCAAGCTGGTTGGGGAATTCTGGGAGTTGAAGTCTACACATCTTAAAGTTTCTAAGGTTGAGAAACATTAGTTTGAAGTATAATTTCCTGAATTACTCATCAATACTGCCACTGTCAAGCTGTCCGGGAATAATGAGAGTTATTATTCCAACACATCTAAAAAGCATTAAGTTGGGAAAAGCTATTTAAAACAAATTTAACTTTAAAACCTGATGGCAAAGGCTTCACCAATGAAATGATGAAAAAAAATCCAATGTAGAGCCTGGCAATACTTTAATTCATTCATTTTTTGTTTCAACATTGAAACAACATTGAAGTAATATTTTCTCATTTTGTTTTGCTGTGAGGTAGGAATGATCACGTCCTGTGCTAAGCACATTGGGCTACAAGCATATTCTACAGTTCTTGGTCTGCAGCTACAGTTTCTGCATCCTTCCATTTAAGACTGATATTTTCCAGATCTTCCTGAAATGTTTGGCGCCAGGTTTTCTTTGGTTTTCCTCTTTTTCTCTGACCATCTGGTGATATCTAATTAATTGCAGTCTTTGCTGGATGTTGCTCACTCACGCAGATCATATGTCCAGCAAAGCGCATTCTTCATTCTGTTACTATCTCAGACAAGTCTTCAGGAATTATACTTCTTTGTAAATTTCCTTAACTATCCTTGACTGTAGCTTCCTCAACTTTTTATTCAGCTATCTTAGTAGCATACAAATGGGGGAACAAAAGCAGATGATGTAAGAATAGCCTAATTAAATATTAAAGCTGGGGATTTTAATGTTTTTCATACTTCATTTCTATGATGCAGACTTCTGAGATTGTTGAACAAGCTACAATTAATAAATCACAAAACACACATTAAAATGTAATGAATATATTTCATAATATTATTACATGTCTTTAATACCATTAATTTACTTTAAATAATGTTCACTTTGCATTAATGTCAGTACTTCAATTAATTTCATTTTTACAATATTGTCAAAATGTGATAAGGTCTTTTATTTTAAAATATTAATAGCAGTGCAAACAATAGAAATAGCAATAGCACTTAGACATATACCACTCAATAGTGCTTTACAGCATTCTTTAAACATTTTAGAGAGTCGGTATAATTTCCCCAACAATCTATGTCCTCATAGTACTGACCTTGGAAGGATGGAAGACTGAGTCAACCTTGAGCCCCTTCAGAATCAAACCCCAGATTGTGGGCAGAGTTAGCCTGCAATAGTGCATTCTAACTACTGCACCATCATGGCTCCTTCTCCATCTCATATGGCTTGTTTCAAAGCAAAATCGAACACTGAGAACTTGTGAAAAACTATATGACTCTTCAACATGCTGCCTTTCTGGCCTGTTAGAATGTAAATGACATCATGCCAGAACAGCACTGGCCAGAAATTAAGGAAGTTACAGTTCAATAAGTCTGGAAGGCATCACCTTAGAGAAGGTTGATGCAGGGACATCAATTCCCAGAATTCCTCAACCAACAAGCATGCTGTCTGGAAAATTCTGGAAATTGAAGTCTATGGATCTTAAAATTGCAAAGTCTGAAAAACATTGGTATCAACATTCCCATTTGGTAATTTTGTTACTTTGATAGCCACAAAAAATAAAGCAGACACACTGTCTTCTAACTTCTACAAAAAATTAATGGAAATGGTTTCACAACTTTTGTAAGATGGCTGGGAAGGAATTCTTTGTCAGAATATAAAATACAGAAATGCCATATTAAAATAATGTTCTTTCAGTACTAAGAGGGAAATGAGAAGTAAAATTTAATTCAGTTTCTTAAAATTAGGAAGAATCTTAAATTCAGTATAATGATAATTAGACAAAACATCTAAGAGCTTCAGAATTGGTCTTAGGGTTGTTACCATTAATGATACATACATAAATGTATATATCAATATTTTATGGTTTTAGTGAGATCTTGCCTCTTTAGTGAGATATTTTACTTGTAAAAAGTAAATTTCAACAGGGCCTACATGTATTAGAACTTCCTTCAGCTAACTCAGAGATATCTCAACAGCAAGGAGGCAAAATGGTGGGCACAACTGTATATATTTGTACAACGTCGACATATTTAAAAGAGGGCAAGGCTTTGAACTGTATAGTTGTGCCTACCATTTTGGCTTATTTGTTTCCAATGTGAACACCTCTGTGGTTTGTAGCATTTCTCTGTGATTATTAGTGGTATGATTCTACACTATATAGCATTATAGTGTAGAATATCTTCATGGGTGGGAAATTGAGAATTCTCACCTCTCTGCCTGCCCAGAGTTAATCACTGACCACTTGAGACAAGAAGAACTAAAATGAAATTTCTGTCTGGTTTGGAGCTCTGCCTCAATAACGAGCTTCTTGGCTTTCAGGTGGTCACCTCTCTGACCAGTGGGCCTCCTCTTTGCTATTTCCTAGTTCACTTGCAATAATTATCTATAGCTGAGTCCTGAGGCGCTTCTCTTCAAAAAATGCTCACCAAAAGTAAAATTAAAACTGTTATTTCTTACTGTCACTCCATTTTCCCAGTGACAGTGCCCTGAGGAAACACCTCATGATTCACATGGATAATTCGAGAGGCAAGAAATCAGTGGTTGATACAGTGCTGCTGACACAACAGAGCAAGCATGCTGTCAAAATTATTGCAATTTAATGTGTATGTATATTTATGCCATGCAACTGTTCCATCTTTTCCTCCTTTAATCTGCAACAACCAATACAATCTGTGAGCTGTGGCTATCTATATTTAGTTGACATGGACTTGCAAGATGCAATCAGTCTGAACTACCTTAATGCAGCAGAGAATCTGATTTAATCTATGTCTTATCTCAGGATTCCAAGATTTGGCCCCTGTACAATACTGCCAACAAATCAGGGTTAAACAAAAGAGCTGTCAAGTTTTAGCAGGCAGAAATAATAATACTCTTTCACATGATGCAGCAGTTATACTTTATGCCCCATACTCTATGACTGCTATTTGGTCTGTGAGAATTGTTCTAGCACTTCAAAATAACTGCAAACTGAATATACTGAATATGAAGCAAAGAAAAAGTCAGGTCTTTGAAAACAAAACTAAAGGGTCATTTTTTTTCCTTTTCTGGTATCAGTTATATGAACCTTTAAAAAAAAGGAAGGACAGCTTTTCCACACTTTGGCTTTAAAAAATACCAGTGCTGCTCTCCAATAACTACATTTAATTAAAATTAAAAGAACAATTGATGATCATGTTTGAAGATCTCCTTTTGCCCCTGCCAAAGATTTTGGGGGCCCCACAGATAATTCTGGTTCCCTAACTGAGGCACCCCTTCTTTACAAGGATGAAGAATGTCTTTTACAAGAGAATAAACAAGTTCATGGAAGATGAAAAATATTCCATGTATGCTCTCACATCAGGGGGCTCTATTTTGAGTTAGAGATTCTTGAACCCCTAGGGAGTTAAGCACTGACAAACATTTTTCTTTCTTGAGAGATGCCAGAAAAAAGGGCTTTCATATTATTTCAGCTTTGCAATCAATTCTTTCATAAAAGACAATATGTTCATAAGTAACAGGCACCTAAGTAAGATCACACCTTCATATGATATGTATACACTTATCATGCATTTCCCTTCCAGGGTAAGCAATGATACGCAGACCACTGAAAGAAAGTCAAAATAATATGCCAAAGAATTTTGAAGCATGAGATAAGAAAAATAAATATATCTAATTAGTTCTATTGTTGCAACTCACCCACAAAACCCTACACATCCTAGCAGTCATCAGATATGACCTTATGCCTTTAAGTATAACTGAAAAATTACTGATTCTGTTGCATTTGTCATTTCTTTGTGTTATAATTCTGTGCTTTCAGAATTCAAATAAGAAGTTTGAATGCCTTTAAGCCTATCACATCTTATCTGTAAAAAGACAACCATAGCAAAAAAAACCCAAAAATCAAATAGAAACCCTACTTCTTTGCTCCCATACCATGATTATTCAGATTTTTGTAATCTAGATATGTTAGGCCTAAGTCTTTCATAGGAAAAGTGGAGTGTAATGGTTGAATGTTTACCCCAAACTCTCATCAACATCCATGATGTTTAGAAATAAAGCATATGATAATTTACTATCTAACACGAAATTAACTATGAAACCAAACTTCTGTAAGAAGACAGTTCATTAAAATATATAATATGATAACAATAGCTAGGAAGGATGCTGGAGATACTTGTGACATACAAAGAAGTTTAAATATTTTCTGGATGATTCCATTT
>JANHFJ010003331.1:80222-92927 GCA_032468195.1 Cerberus rynchops
AAAGTCCAGTTGCCTCTTGAAAAAGCACCTTTGGGACAACCATGACCTGAATGACTGAGAATCTCCATAGACATTCAGGACCTTATGTAATAATGAAATGCTTATGAGGCACACAGAACACAGAATTTTTCTTAACCTACAAAAATAATTGTCATACGCTAAATAAATAAATACAAAAATAATTATGAATAACATGATAACAATAACTAAAGCATTACACACACATACACACACACAACAGTATTTACTTTACCAGTATTTATTTTATTTGGTTATCTTGGTGACTTTTATCAACAGAATAAAAATAACAAGAACAAAACTGGGCAACAGAACCATATTTGAAAAGAAAGAAGGAATTTTAAAAAAACATAGTAAATCTACCAGACCAACTCAGAACACATACCAACAATTCATCAAGGGTCACCTCACCTTAATCCAAGGCATGTCCATAACATATCCATGTCTGTACCATGGCATGCATAACTCCTCACACCATTGCATTCTGGACCTTTTGAGTGGTCTTTGAGGGTAGCCTCATAAAGAATGCATTGCAGTAGTCTAATTGTGAGGTCATAGAGCATACATAACTGTCTGAAGGGCCTCCTTATCCAGGAAAGAGTACAATGGTGCAGAAGATGAAGATATGCAAAGACTTTCCTGGCCACAGGTGTCACTTGTTCATCAAGCAAGAGCTGGGAATCCCAAAAGACCTCCAGATTGTGCACACATACACACCATAGGTAGGGCAAGTCCACTTAAAGTTAAAGATGGAAAATTATTGGGACCATCTGGCCTTAATATCTAGCCACTCAGTAGAATTGAGTTGGACACTATTCCTTCCCATCTAGGCCTATTCAACCCCAGATACTGGGTAGAATCTTGACAGCCTTGCTTGTTAGCATGGGACTGAAAGATATAATTGGATATCATCAACATTCTGATGCTGAACTGCAAAATAGTGGATGTCCTCATCTAGTAGTTTCATTATATGTTGAGTAAGAAGGGAGAAAGAGTTGAGTCTATGGCAATCCTCAATAAACACTAAGTTGAACCAGCCCTGAAGGAAGGACAAAAGAAAAATTAATTCCCAATATCCAGAGGTGGTTTACCTCCCTCCCAAAAAACCCTACCATTTTAAAAAACTGGTGAGAGATCAATGAGTACAATGATATCACTTCTATTCCTCTTTCACTACAGACTATTAAAAAGTTAATCCAAAATTGTCTCATTAATAAATCCTGACCTGAAATTGAAACAGGTTTAAACAATCCACCTTTTCTGAGGTTCCCTGGTATGACCTAAACATCATAAATGGGAGCCCAGTAGAGAGAGTAGACAGCTCCAAATATCTTGGTGTCCAGATCATGCAGGATCTGTCATGGTCCTGCCATATCAACACCACAGTGAAAAAGATTTGGCAATGTCTCTACCACCTCAGACGTCTGAGAGACTTTAAATTGCCCCCCAAAGTACTCAGGAACTTCTACTTGTGTACCATAGAAAGCATCCTGATGGGAAACATCACAACCTGGTTTGGGAACAGCACCACACAGGACAGAAGAGCCCTACAGAGGGTGGTGCTGAGCAAATCACCTGCATCAAGCTCCCTGAACTGCATGCCATTTACAACAAGCGATGCCTGTCCACAGCCAGGAAGACGGTAAAGGACCCCAGCCATTCCAGCAATGGACTGTTCTCCATGATGAAGTCAGGAAAGTGCTTCCACTCCCTGAAAGCCAAAACACAATTTCTTCTCACAAGAAATTCTATCTCTATACCACTGCACATGAAATGGTCCTTGAAGCCATAACGGTCACTGTATTTTGTCACTGTATTAGTCATAGCATTTTGTATTCTGTATTCTGTATTGTAACTGACACTGTATATTCCTTATCCCCTACTCCCTCTCCTCTCTATCCAACTTACTCTCCATTCCCTCTACAGTCTACTCTCCCTGTTTTCCCAATATCCTAAGGCCAAGGACGATCGTCTAAGCATTTCATTACACACCGTACTGCGTACAGCTGTGTACATGACAAATAAAATTTGAATTTGAATAGTAGTGCAACAGTAATGCAAACAGTAATAGCAGACAAGGCACCACAATCAAAAGATTTTGATTGAAACTTGAAACGAAGCTATGAGCATCCTAATTCATAAACACGAGAGGAAATATTGCTTCACATAATTTTACTATTTATTTTATTGATTTGATTTCTTGTCTCCTATCCCGTCTAGAGGCAACTGAGATTAAGGTAAAATATTTAAACTGTTGGCTCCTAGAGAAAAATGATAGAGAAATCTAACTACTACTACTGTTGCTGCTGCTACTGCTGCTGCTAATTATAATTATAGTGGAATTTTTGAATTACTGTGGACTGAGAAGCTCAGATGGCAAGTGCAATGGAGATTGAATACTTTTAGTCAACAGTTTAACTGTCATGCTTTGAAGTAGCTAAATCTGAATCATTTCCTAAAACAGTCCCACATATAATGCATTACAATAGTCGATGTGTAAACTTAACAAAATATGAACAATTGTTATAAAACTCTGTTTAGTTAGAGACACAGTTGGTATATCAACTTAAACTGATAAAGCTCCTGAGGCAACATAACGTTCCTTAAGTGAAGCACTACTTTTGGAACAGGATAAACCACTCACAAAAAGGATTGTTTCCATCTTCTTTGGATTGAATCTCAGTTTATAAGCTCTCATTACCCTTCCCAGGCACTGATTCAGAACTTCTACTGTCTCATCTATATTAGATGAAATGGAAAACTAAAGGTGGGTGTCACCTGTATATTTGGTGACACTCCACCCATGTCCTTGATAACCTCCTTCATAGCTTTCATGCTGACGTTAAAAATAATACAGTCTTAAACATAATCATAGTCCTAATCATAGTCACAGTGAAAATCAGCAATCCTTCAACACCCTCTTCTCTAACTGGCCATTCAAGCAAAATCAGAGATAGAATGTTCTGTCCTAAATGGTTTTTCTGTCCCAAAAGATACCATGGCCAGTAGTATTGAAGAGATGTCTAAGATACTGAATCAGGTTGTACCCCTCTTGTCCCTTTCCCAGTGTCGGTCATTCAACATGGAAATCAAGCAAGGCAGTTTCTTCTACAAATTAGGCCTAAAACCAGAGTAAACAGGATCTATGACATCTGTTTCATTGAAGTGTACCCATTGCTAATCAGCAAGCAATTGCCCAGGGACCTTGCTCATTCTAAAAAGGAGCTCTGGGAGTCACAAAACAAGTACCTCTGGAGGCAACCTTAGTCTTAATATAACATTTTAAATATTACTCTCACTGAGTACACAGTTTCTTTGCAATGAAAGTAAAAACGGTGAGATAGGCTACAAATATATTTAACAAATAATAAAATACATAGTGGTGTTTAAAAGTTTGTGAACCGTTTTGAACTTTCAGTGCTTCTGCATAAAGAACATAAATGGTGATCTCTCCCACATGAACGAACAACGTTTTTGGTTCATTTGTTTAATTGGGTTCTCTTTAGTTAAGAGACCTGGTGTGGAAAAGCGATCACATTTAGATCATGTCTGATAAAAATAGGATTAGATCATATTTAGGTAAAATATTGAAAAGTCAAAAGGACTCACAAACTTTTAAGCACTACTGTATAAAAGTTATTTGCCTTGTATGCAATTGAATAATAAAGGAGTTGGTTTTACCTTTCTGGCAATTCTGTGAAAGGAAGTATCTACTTAGTTCTGCACTTATTTTTAATGTGTTTGGTAGCTCCTCTTATTCATACTGCAGGCAGCATTAGCAAAATTTGCTGACCAAAAAGAAGTTGCTTACTTCCTTCACTTGGTGAGAGCAGGAGGTGTTAATAGATGCCATCTGTGGCATCACTTAACTATTATTGATGCAAATTGTGGTATTAAAAGTGGCTTGGGAAAGACGCTTTCCTGAGAGGCTCAAAATACACAGATGATGGCAGAAGCTAATTTTTGCTGACAAAAAAGGCTCTTTCCAACTAAAGTACAATGTTAACTTAGGCTCAGGGGACAATGCATTGATTCACATAACAAAACTATAGAAGGGGCAAAGTAGGAGGTGTCCATGGCTGCTATCTTTGGCACTCCATTACAATCTACAAATTGTAATAGGAAATCTGATTTTTAAAAAGCTGGGTGCTGGGAACTTGAGATCACAATTGAGCACCCAGCTTTTGCTTTGTGTTTAACTAAGTGATAATTCTAACCTACAGCACTTGGTTAACATAGGCCAGTGATAGTGAACCTTTTAGAGTCAGAGTACCCAAACTGCAAGGCCCACATGTGCACATATGTGTGCACGCATGGCGGACACCCGGAGACCAGCCAGCCACTGGGAGGTGGGGCATCAGAACACTGACAGTTCTGCAAGAGGCGAGATCTTTTTCTTTCATGAGCTTCTGTTTTGTTGTTTGCAGGGAAACTTCTGTTTCCCTGCAAACAATGGCAAGAAACACAACAGCGAAACACGATGGAGCTGAGCTGGGGCAATGGTGCCCGTGTCCTCAGAGAGGGCTCTGAGTGCCACCTCTGGCACATGTGCCAAAGGTTCGTGACCACTGATATAGGCTCACAGGGCTCCCATGCAAGAAAAACATACAAAAGTAACAAAGGAGTTATTGTGGGACTACAGATTTAGCCAAACCTAATGGATTTTGTAAATGAATGGGGCAAAGGGAAGAAAACTCCAATAACAGCCTCCAATCTAATTTTATTGTGAAAGCTCTTCCGCCTTTGAAAGTTGCTTCCTAGTGTCTTGGGTAGAATATTGCTGGATCTTGGCCAGAGAGCAAAAATCCAGCTTACGACTGAAAAGTCCTCCCCCAGCAATTATATGTAAATCTAGGAAGAGGGTTCCGTTTATATTCAATTATAAAAATATAGGTAGTTTTGTCTTATGACTGATTGCTTAGTGACTATTTGAAGTTACAATCACTCTCTCCAAAAGACAGTTATGACCCAAATTCAAAGTCTGACAGCCACCCCACTGGTCAGGAGTGTCAAACTCAAAGCCCGGGGCCTGGATCTGGCCTGTGGAGTGCTTAGAACTGGCCCGCAGAGCCGCCCTGCAAACAGTGAAGAACTGGCCCATGATGCCTCTGCTAGTGAAAATGGAGCTTGCAAGGGCCACATGCAGCTCTCCCAAGCTCCATTTTCATTGGCAGAGAGTTGCAGGTCGTCACAGCCGAAAACAGAGCTCAGGAGCCCGTTTTCTCTGGAAAAGAGCTGCAAACAATGCCCACTCTGGCCCCCCAAGGTCCAACACAACCCTGATGCGGCCTTCAATGAAACAGAGTTTGACACCCCTACCATAGGCGCAGGATTGTATTTTGAGTACTTGGCAATCAGCCCACATTTACAGAAGTTTTTAGTGTCCCACAGTCACATGACCACAGCCTATAATATTTTTACTGGAAACTTCTGTTTTCTTCTAAAAACCACCTATTGTGAACAATGGGCTTGCTTAACCACAGGATTTGCTTAATGACCACAACAAAAATATGCATTAAATCGGGTCGGTCATGTGGATGCCTCAACTTATGACCATCATGACATACACCCATAATGGAATGCGGAATTTCTATTGTAAGACTACCTGCAAAGAAGCTGCTTAAAATTAAGAAGTCTGCAAGAAGTGTAAATACACAATGTTACAAATTGGTTGCTCTATTTGATGTGCTCTGTGAACAAATCTTTGTGAAACCTTTATAATGGTACTACATACTAAAGCAGGGGTGTCAAACTCAATTTCATTGAGGGTGACATCAGGGTTGTGTTTGACCTCAGGGGGCGGGGTGGGTGTGGCCAGCTTGACATAACTCCTGTTGGGCAACCTGTGGGGGTCTGAACACTCTGCCAGAAAAAATGGGAGAGCATGCAGTCCTCCTGAGCTTTGTTTTCATTGGTAGAAGGTTGCAGGAGGCCATGGCAGCCAAAAATGGAGCTCAGGAGCTTGTTTTCACTGGCAGAACAGTCCTTCACTGTTTCCAGGGCAGCCACATGGGCCAGATCTAAGTACCCCATGGACCAAATCCGGCCCCTGGGCCTTGTAACTCCTGTACTAAAGAGTTTCCAATACTATATGTGAAATTAAATATAAACACAGATAGCAGAAAATAAACCTTCAAAGTGGCTGCAAATAGAAAACAATTGAAAAGTGGAGGAGATGGGTGGTTTAGAAATGTGAAATATAACTAAATAAAAATAAATTAGTATAATTTATAAAATTAACTTGCAATAGAATGTGACAGGAATAGCTAGGAAAACAAATGTACAACAGATGGCAATAAGCCAGTCCATTAAAGCCAGCGTTTAATATAAAATATCAGTACGTGTTTATATCGGGGTGGGGGTGTTAAATTATAGCATTGACTGCCATCCTAAAACTTCTTCCTCAGCAATTTCTACTTGGATGGAGCTATGGAATCAAAACTATATCCTATATTTACTGGGGGGGGGGACTGGGAAAACATAAAGGATCTTCTTTCTTTTGCTAATGCTATATCTCCAGCCTTCTACTTTATATTAAATTAGCAAGACACAAGTTGGGTTCCTCTGCTTTATGTATTTTATACCCATCTCCTTCGTACAGCAACTGTTATTATAAAGGTTTGATGTATCCAAATTGTTTTTTTGTTTGTTGGAATGTTGCTTATCTCACCAGAGGTGACTCTTAATTGTAGTACACTGTCATTCTTATGACATTCATCCAACACATCAAGCATTACATAATCCTGAATTCTCACATTTTCTGTGCTACAGGAAAGCATAGCGGCTGTGATTTATTGAAAATATGTTGCAGAAGACTATATATGACTATGATTATAGCCTATCCTAGGAAGCTATTTTATGTGCAAGTATAGATGCTATGGCTATATTTCATTTTAGTAACTGAACTAATATAATAGCAGCAACATCATAACAGATCTCCAGTTATTTTTATAAGCTTGGATGTTCAGTTGCATCATATATAATGAATCAGCTCTAACTGGTAACGCTGTGTGTCTGTTAGTGATAGAAAAAGAGACAAAAAAGAAAGAAAGAAAAAGGAACAAGAAAACAATTTAACACAGAACATTATTTAAACAAATGACCTTCAGTGATAATACATTTGACCATCATGTACAATTGACTATAACATTGTAAGTTTTCTTTAAAATGATTAATCTGATACACTTGCTCAGATACTCTTTGTAGGTTCTCAAATTATGCAAAATTCTGAAGAAGCAAAGCTGGTGTAAGTGCGAAATCCCTATGGCAAGAATGGAAAGAAAAAGTTCCAAAAGGAATTATTGCACTGAGGGTCAGTGTGTAAGGTGATATAGAATGAGTCATAGAGCAATTTAGAACAACTCCAGAACCTTTAAAAGACTAGAATTGATGAATAAATTCATTTACATTAATTACTTTAATGTCAGAACTTTTTGAATCAAATTTTAACTGACCAGAAATGATGAAGATTATATCTTCTTGGCTGTCTTTTTGTTATATCATGTGACAGGTTGGAGGAAGAGAAGAAAAGATGTTAAAGTAAATGAGGAAAAATTGTAGTGTGTGAACTCTGAGTCTGAATATGTTGTACCCCTGATACTTAATGCAAAAAAAAAGTGTTTATTGAATACATCTGATCAATCTAACAAATCTGTTATATTTTAAATACTCCTTGTAACTGGGCCACGAGGTGGGGGTAGCAGAAGGAAAACTCAGGGCTGTATGCAAGATATTAATGGCTTCCTGTGAAATCCTATGCTGTAGAAAGCCACGGCTCAATGACTCAGCACATGCTTTACATGCAGATGGTTCCTGATTCATATACCAGATGAAACAGTAACTTCAGATTCCTTCTGTATTAAAGATGTCTTTGCAGTTACATTTTTTACATACTAATATATGTAAAAATGTTAGCCAAGTAAGAAATGAAAAGCCAAATACTTGAATTTTCTAGCTTGCTAATTTTTACATCTAATCTCTAGTTTCTGGAATGCCTGGAGAGCCATATAACTGCAATTCACACAAAAGCTGTTTTCAGACAGTGCAATAACCTATGATTTACCAAGACAAGAATGAGTCAAGGCAATTCTCTGGCTCATGTGCACCCCTCTTCTTCTTTGGCATGGCTGCAAGGAGATCAGTAGCTATCTCTTCTAATTTAAATTAAGCTTTTTTTTTTTTTGCTGTCTTTGAATCAGTGTTGATTCCCGGCTGAGCAAATCCCTGCAGTTTTCCTAACAAGACTGCAGAAGCAATTTGCCACTGCCTGCTTCCTAGACCTGAAAATAACTGGCCCAAGGACAGCCAGCTAGCTTTGTGCCTAAAGCAGGACAAGAACTCAAGAGTTTCCTGGTTTCTAGCCTAATGCTTTAACCACTGCAACAATGGCTCTTTATATTGTTCACCATTATATTTGATCTCTAAATCATGATTAAACTGATGTATGCTTTCTTGAAACATCTAGCTTTATGGTCTATCATTTTAAATTGACTTATTTAAAGTAATCTACACTCAAGATCAGCCACAATTTATCAGATTCAGGCAACACAACAAACTACAGTTCATGAAACAGTCTTTTTTAAACACATGCAAATGTTGAAACTCAAGCAACTTCTGCAAATTAAAGATGGACAATACTAAACTAAAATACCTATCTTAAACAATGTATCCATAACGTTAAAACAGACAAAATATTAAAGGCCTTGGACACAACTGACAGGCTTCTCAAAGACAGTAAGAGACTGCTGCTATCTTTAGTGTTTATAAGCAGAAGTTCTATTATTTGGGATAGACACTGGCTTATTATTACTGATAAGGTAGAAAAGTTGAAATTGGTCTTATTAAATTTGAAACAATATAAATTGCAAACAGGGAAGGAATCAACATCTTAGGCAATGCTAAAAAATTCTAAGCAATTAATCAATAGCTGCATACAAATTTGGCTTTAGTACTTAAAACTTTTGACCTACCTCCCACTGACTGATGCGCACTGCTATATTTTTCAGTGCTTTTTCTTTATGTATATGGATTAACCTTGATAATCCAAGAAAAGTGTGTCTATGCATTGCCATGGGATATTGTATCATTCATACATGCCACCGTTACAAATCTATACGACAGACAGATTGAGGCACTCACAATTTAGATACTGCTTTTACATTTATTAATGTGCAACAGAATCTGAATCTAAAGCCTGAAATGGAAAATGATATGCTAATATCTTTTAATAATTGCTTCACCCATCTAAACATTTAATAAATGACCTTTTATAAGTTAAATTTCTCCCATAGCAGTATGCCACAAAGCCAATATGCAACAAAATAATAAAACAATGGTGTAAATTAACAATGTTGTAATTTATTGCCAAGCATAAATTGAGAGATAGTTCCTTATTTTTAAGATTATTATGACTAGGTAAATGCATCATAGTAAATTACAATGCGATTGTGCTTGGTCTAGGATGTTGTATGATCCCATACAACTGTGATTTTCTTTAATACATTATGGTTAATATCCTATAATGAAGCATGATTTCATGACACAGGGTATTTGTGGGATTGTCCAATAAAGTTAACATGCTCCAGGTCCTGTCACTTAAACAGTGCTACTATTTTATGAGACCCAAGAGATCTGTCTTCTCTGTTGCAGCACTGTTGCAACTCTGTTGCAGACCCACGAAATTTGGTTCACTCAGACCCTGTTAACCTTTAAAAAGCCATGAAGATCTGAATTCTTCTCCAAGGGCTGGACTAGGATGAACCTCTAGGAACTATATAGATTCTATGTCTGGTCCACAGTGCAATATGTTTTTATATGTTATGGTTTTCTGCCATGTTTCTTTTATAGTATTTGGTGTTTTTAACTCTTATTAGTTGCCCCAAGTCACTATATACGGGCAGCTATATACAGTAAATTGAATAACCGAATAAATAAATAAATGCTGAACCTAACTTAAAATTAAGTACAAATGTTTATTTTTAAGGATGTTGAACTATAATTCCAACATTTCTTCCATTTATTCAGCGATACTCAACCTCCAGAAAATTGGAGCATTTATTAAGCAGCAGAAGGCATAGTCATTTTTCCATTGGGTCGACGAAGTGTGGTGGAATAGGAAATATTGAACTGCTAAACTGTAACTTAGGTCAAAAGCACTTTTGGAACAAAATAGTAAATCATTAGGCTATATGCATATTTTCACCAGGTCAGTAACAGTTCTTGGTCAGAAACTGAGTGCCAAAATACAAGGATGTATGTTATGGTTCCTGGAAGTTCAAGCTGTCAGGTGAATCTGCGAGATAAATAAACTTCATAGCTGGGAATCTGACATCCAAAACATTTATTTAAATATAGCAAGTATCTGCATTTAGAGAAAAGTAAACTTCAATGTAACACAGATTCTCAGAAAAAAACAGTTCCATACAAAAACACTTCCATTGTGTGACTCATAAATAGCAATACCTTCAGGCCTTCCCTTCTTTTTAATGAACATAATATAGCTCTCTAATGTAAAAATTATTGACATTAATGTTATGCACTACATAAATTGAATAAATGAAAAAATAAATACATATTTTATTTATCTTCAACATATATGCCACATTCTTCAGTGGGTTGTTGTATGCTACTTTGGAAATGCCAAGAGCAGAACAAAATACAACAAAATACAGAAATAAATCTAAAAACAGTACAATAGCACATTAAGTAATAAATTATCAATAAAATCAAACTTAAACATGTTTAAAAGTCTGACTTGTTTTTAAGCATGTGTCTGTCTCTGGAAGGCAGGTAGCAGACAAGTTTCTCTCAGGAGGCCATTTCCCAGGTGACAGTTCACAGGTGTATTTCAGTTGCAGTTGCAAGATTTAGAAAAAGAATATTTACTTAAAAGATTCTTTGCACTTATTCACATATAGAAATAGATAGAAATTATAATACAGATTTTTCAAAAATGTCTATTTAAAACATGCATGAAGTAACCACACTAGAGATATCAAACTGTTGGCTTTAATTCATATGTTTATAGCAGGGGTCTCCAATCTTGGCAACTTGAAGACTTGTGGACTTCAACTCCCAGAATTCCTCAGCCAGCTGGTTTATAGGAATGTGGATCTACTTAAAAGGACTGTATTCAGAACACAGCAAAGCTACACATTCACTCATGTTTTGGGTTCTATTAAGAAATCAATTGCATGGGGTTTCCCCAGTAAAACGCTTCTGCTAATTCTAATGATATCACAGTTTTTCTAGCAGCATTATCACAGCACTAGGCCATACAATTATATTTATTTTTACACCTCTGTTATATTCCTTCCACTCAGACTTCAAGGTAGCATACTTTAGTTGTAGAGAAAATGTATATTTCATGTACTTAAAACAATTTTAAGAATTTTCAATTGAAGAATTGTTTTCTATTTTAAATACGCCTCAAATGTACTAGAATCACAATGGTTAACTAAAAGGGTAAGATGCCCTACACTGGCCAACCTGGGATGGCAACGATGAGTCTGTTTTTAACTATCACTGAATCAAAAGCTAAGGCTGGGCGCATCCTCAATTTAGTTTTTTGCCATGAAATAGTATTTGTAATAGCTTGTACATGGGGTAAGTTAGTTACTGTGTCATGGTGGTCAGACTATCAGTTGGCGATAGTCTGGCCATGCTTCATTTCACTCCACAATTTTCTTCCTCAAGGATTCAGTAAATTGGCCTGCCCCTGTGGATTTATGGAATCTAATGGATTGAATGTTCTCAAAGAATTTCTAGAAAACAGAGGTGATGATCTTGTAACTTTTTATCGACTATGGAACTGGAAAACAAAATGGTCACTGACATACCTGCATATTATTTGGTACCATGAAACCTGGTAGCCTATGTCATTCTTTGCTGCTCTGACATGCAAACAGAGGCTATGGTACAAATGGTAAAAGATTCACCATGGAACATCTGTGACTGTACACAATCCTATCTACTGACTACTGTGTCGAAGGCTTAATTTGTGGCCTCCACTTCAAGGAGCTGTCTTTTGCATGAAGGGAAGACAGAGTTTATAAAAAACATTATTGGAGGCCTTGAGTATTTGTTGTGACAGATTTGCAAGGCAGCTTGAGGACAGAATGCTTTTCATCTTGACTTTAAATGCTGCTTTTGTTACAGAACACACTGTGGTATCTAATGTACAATCAGATCTAATTCTATGGAAACGTTTTCAGATTTTGAAAGTGTGGACAAGATGTTTATACCTGTCCAGTTTGTCTGATCTATACCTCTGTCTATCTTGCCTTATTTGAATTGAACTAAGTGAAGCTAACGATTACCAAATACATCTTTAGATAATTAATAGTGCCATTAGACTCAAAGAGATACAGTAATGCACTCCTAGTTGCTTACTAAGTAACCTTATATGAGAGGGAGAGAGGGAGAAGGGTCTATTGATCCTGCTTCCTTTTTAGCAGCCACTGATATAATTAACCAAATTTTTTTCTTAGGCTGTCTCTGGACCTGAAGGTGCTGAATTATAATAGTTCCATCTCTACGAGTAAAAATAGCCTCAGAGAGAAGTAGTGTGAGAGCTTTCTCTGCATTCTAGCAGATATTTTATCCCCAGTGCAATTGTGGGAGACAGTCATCAGGAGTGTCTTGAGTAGATATCAATACATAAATGATACTCAATTCTACTTCCCAGAA
>JANHFJ010003333.1:36195-46996 GCA_032468195.1 Cerberus rynchops
TTTCAGAAATGCTGGGGTTATATTTCATTGGAGCATTTTATGTATGCTTAACTTTGGCTAACAGCATTAACCCTTGAGTCATTTGTCTGCGGGTGTATAATTTATTGCATGTTCGCCCTGCAAACTAATACAGAGTATTAGCAAGCTAACCTGATTTTCTTGTTCTTTCCTAAAGAAAGACACATATAAAAATTAAATAATTAGGCGAGCAAGATTAATCTGCTTTTCAAAGTTTAGCAGATGGCAAGGAGTAGCTGACTTTGGCAGATCTTGGTAGCTAAGCAGGACAGATCAGGGTAAATGGCTGGGACCCGGGTACTTACGGGACCGCCTGTTGCCACCATCAGCCTCCAGCCGACTGGTGCGTTCCCACAGCGCAGGCCTCCTTGAGGTTCCATTGTCGGGACGGTGCCATCTGACAGCCCCGAGGGTTCGAGCCTTCTCTGTGGCAGCACCGTCCCTCTGGAACGAATTGCCCCCGGAGATTCAGACCATTACGGACCTGCGGACCTTCCGGCGTGCGTTAAAAACCCACCTATTTCAGCAAGCCGGTCTGGCCTAGTGCTTAACGGGGTTTTAAATTTGTTTAAATTAGTTTTAAATTTTTAATTAATTTCTAATTTTAACTATTTTTACATTGGGTTTTTAATTAATTGGCCATATCTATTTGTATTTTTAAACTTGGTTTTTAATTGTATATTCTATTTTATTGGGCTGTGCACCACCTCGAGTCCTTCAGGAGGGAGGCAGTATATAAATGAGATTAAATGAATGAATGAATGAATGAATGAATGAATGAATGAACGAACGAACGAACGAACGAACGAACGAACAAACAAACAAACAAACAAATAAATAAATAAATAATGGCAGTCCGATGAACAAAGACATCTTCTTTGGTGTCGATTCTGATGATGAAACCATAGCCGTTCCTTATGTTGAACCATTTCACTGTCCCCGAAACCTTCACTGCGATGATCTTCCTATGTCCAGAGTCTACTAAGCAACACCAGTTCCCATCAGTTGGCTCCCCACACTTAGATCTAACAGTTTGAGGGGGCCGGTAAGATAAGAATGGGTCGTGGGGGGGGCAGAGGTGGGGTAAACCGCCAAGGGCGTAAACTGGGGGATAAACTGGGGGCCAAGAATGGGTTCTATAGAACGAGCAGGGACCCAGCCAGCCAGTAGGTGAAAGTTATTATACAGTGGGCCAGTGGGGGCAGCAGCCACTGCTGCCACCAAATGAACACCCACCTGGCCACGCAGTCTCTCCCTCATAGCTGAGTAGTCTTTTGCCCCCAGCCACACCCCCGGCCTCCAAAAATGTTGCCACCACAGGCCCCGCAGCCTGGTCCAGCCAACACCTGCCCAGGGAAGTCCAGCCTGGGCATGGTTGAAGCAGGCCAGCCACAGTCCAGGGCTGGATGGACAAGGTCGCATTCGCCACCCCCAGCCACCAGCCTCCGCCTCCTGAGCCATCTCAGCCGCCGTCCTCATCAATGGGAGCTGTGGGAGCTGCCACCACCACCACCACCACTGCTGCCACTGGAGTAAGTCTGAAGCAGGTCCAAAACCCAGAGGAAAAGGTTGGGAGACAAAAAGAAATGGGTCCCAGAGCAAACAGTAGTAACGCTCATCACAAATACACCAGCGAGTAGAAGATGGAAGGAGAATAAATAAAATGAGCAAGTTTTACCTTAACTCTTAAAACCATGTTTTAACCATGTTAAGGCATAGCTGTCATCACTCAGGCATTGTAAGTAGAAAATAAGAGCCTTGCTTCTTCCAAAGCCGGTTTGGGGCATAAACCCAATTTATGAGGAGTTAACTGAATCCAGAGGCCTTATCAGTTTGTTACAATAGTTCCAAGGCTGAAGCTTGTATAGTATGTTGTCTTGTTCTTTCCTTTGGGAGAACGCCAAAGGCATTCATCAATACTCTCACTGTTAATTCCAAGTTAATTCACAGTTTCACCTTTGGAAGGTCAAGGAAAGAAACTCGCATCCCTGACCCAGTTCCCCAGTGACAAGTTTATAATTGCCCAGTAGTGGTGGAGATATATTCACAAGTGACCCAGTTCTTTCTCTCCTTTGCAATCTTCTTCTTTTACACAACACATATTCACAACACAATATACACAACACAAATTCCACACATAATTATATGTCAGTATGTGATGGATTGTGTTTTGTTACATTTTGATGCACATTTTGTAACTTTGACCTGCTTATCCTCTAAAGATAATTTATCCCACATATCAAGCTAATCGGAATCATGACCAATAGTATGTATATGATCCACCCAAGTATTCACGTATCATACATAAAATGCATCAAAAGAACCATCAATTTTCAGTAATATATTTCTATATACTTCAAAGGAAAAAAAAACAGAAAAGCACTACATCAGACAAGGCTTCAACACCTCCCTTATATTTAACACTTTCAAACAACCCCCTCTAAAATATGACTAACGCATGAATTTTAAAAAGGTTGTAGAGAGATATTTGTATACCCAAATGAAAACTTTTATTATGTAAAAATGAGGAGTTACTAAAAATGCATTGCCATTGCAAAATCTTTTTTCAAGGCATGTCTAGAACTTCTAAAATTTAAAAAATCATATTTAACCATATTTTACTTGAGTAAACACATCATATTCCACCTGGTCCTGTCTCTGTTTCCACTTTTAATTCACCTCCAGCTTTGCAAAAATACACAGACGGCTAAAGCAAGGACAAGAGTTCAGCTCTTAAATATGCATAAAATAATTTATATTATGCATTTATATAAATTCATCAAGTGGCTGTAAGCATAAGATTTAGCCTCCAAGGAAGTAATTCAAGTTGAGAGAAGATTCTACTCTGTTGAAGCAAGAACCGAAAAGTCATTTCCCTTATTCTAGTAATAAACAGTTTTAATTTAAAAAAGAAAGCATTGAAAATTAGACTCTAGAGAATAAAAATTAAAGATAATAAAAAGTATGTATGAAAGGACTGTATGCAGAGTAAAGTATACTGTAACTATGAAACTGTATCTAGACTTTGGCAGGCTGAGATTCTGCAACAAACCATGGTTATATTATTTTACTTATACCTGTATTACCTTTAAACTGTATGCTAGGCAAAGATTAAATTCTGTTTTCCCAAAAATACAACACTGGACAGAAATGAATGACCAATTTAAGCTGGAATTCTCCTCTAGATTTTTGTTAAGATAGTATATTATTGTAGCAAGAGATGAAGTTAATGCCTTTTATTGACTCTGAACTTTTTAAAATCTTCAAACTTACTTTGCTTTATTATTTTAAGTGAAACTACTGAACCCAGTATGAAAGGTAAGGCTGAAAACAGATAATTTTAATGTCACAATTTTAAACATACAATTTAAGGCTGAAGACATAGATATTTTTATCCTTTTAAGGAAGAAATGAATCTTCATGGGTTTAAACTATATGCTAACTTGCAATTTTTATTATTACTTATATAAAAAAGAAGATAACAAGACACTGTTAACAACAACTACCACAATAAATGTAGAATCCTAGACTTCTTTAGCTATTTCCAATATGGATTCCTAACAAAGGTTTATCTTAAACAGATGGCAATAATTTGTGTATTTTCTTCATCTCACTACATTTTTACTTTTATATGTTTTATTCTAATTGTGGGTAAATATAGAGGAACAAAATAGCAAGACTTTAACAAGAAATCAAGTTCTTCATTTAAAGGGAGTTTATCAGAATATATCTTGTGTGTGTGTGTGTTGTGTGTGATGACTGCCAAATCTCAAATGCAATGGAGTGTCCACCACCTGAATAAAACAAATTAATTCCCTTTCATCCCTTTTCAGCAGCAATAGGCTACCAATATTTCCACGGAATCTTGCCCTTTTGTCAAAGCAATGAAAGTGTGCTGCATAATTGTTGAGTTGGCCTCTAGATTCTTAAGTGGTTAGGATTGCCTAAACAGGGTGAGATGTTCTGCCAATGATCTAGCTTTACATGGGTAATTCATAAAGGGTGAATGGGTATTTGGAGATGTTGCCATTTAAAGTTGGAGCCCTCTAAAAAAGAGCTATGGACAAGTGCAGATGTTCTTACAAGTCACAGTTCCCTGGTTAATTGAAACTGAGCCTTCTGAACACTCCACGACCACAGAAATCTCTGAATTTCAGTGGTAAACTGCTAAGAAATATCAGTATAATTTGCCAGTATTTACTGGAAGATTTTTTGAAGTATAAACTTTCATTTAGATTTATCACTCTCGAAACATACCCAATAATCAGGGATAATCAACCTTGTTGATTGCATAAATCAACCAACAAAATAAACTGAAAAATATGAAGAAACCCTTGCCAAGCTATTCTAAGTAATTTTATACTGGTATGCCTGTGTTTCTATATCTTCTCTCACTACTTAATTACATTTACCATATCTCTACTTAGATTTATAGTACCATGGTATATATGAAATGGAAGTCACTTTAATTTGACACTCTGACCCTGAGAACACAGGCAAATTACCAGCTCTTTGCAAGGAATATAAATCCTTCCATTCCCCAGCATTCAGTCAGAGATGAAGAAGCTTCTTAGATGAGAAGCGAAATGTCTTCAAAGAAAAAACAAGAAAGTCCACTTCCTTCTGAAAAAGCACCTTTGGGGTCACCTTGTGTTAATCAGCCTTGCCAAAATGCATTTTAAGGACATTGTGCATGTGTAATTAAGAAGGCTAAAATGCGTTTTAAGAAAGTTGTGTGTGGACAGATAGAGATTAGAGAGAGAGAGAGAGAGAGAGAGAGAGAGAGAATATTTTTATTTATTTATTTATCACCTTTATATAGCCACCTATCTAATAAATAGCAATTCTGGACAATATACAACAATAAAAATAAATACATTTATAAATGTATTTATGCATTTACAAAAACAATCATAAAAATATAGAATGTCGTAACTGAAAATAAAAAATACTAAAAAAAACATACAAATCGTATTGACAGACTAAAACATCAATCACAATGGAGTTATCTAAGAATGTCTCTGGTTCCTTGGAGTCCCCAGTCCTGCTAACACAATGAGGTCTTGAAAGGCTTCTGGAATGATAGCAAGGATAGAGTTCAGGAGAGAGTAGGCACCATGGCAGAGGAGGCCTTCCATCTGAGGCCCATCAAATGTAGCTCACTGGCAGATGATACTACTTCTCTGCCAGATCTAATGGGATTGGCTGATATAATCAGGAACAGGCAGTCTGACAGACAACCAACTCCCATGCCAATAAGAGCTTTAAAGTATAAAGCCAGTACCTTGAATTTGACCTGGAAGCATCAAGCAGCCTATGCAGCTTGTGGAACAGAGCTGCAATATGTACTCTTTTGGAGCATAAATAACTGCCCATTCTGCTGCATTCTAACCCAGTTGATGCTTCTGAATATTTTTCAAGCATAGCCCTTGGGCATTATAGTAGTCTAATTACAGAGGTGATTAGGGCATAAGTATGTATGTGCATATTCAGACCAATATAGAAATATTCTTGTTTATATTTAATGGCTACATAGTTCAATTTTGTTCAAATTCAAATATACAAATGAATTTGAAATTCTTCAGTTTTTCAGATTTACTGAGTAAAATATCTTCATCTTAGTGAAAGTTACTTGAAACTGACAAGAGTTTCCCCACTCTTTTTCTTTGGGCTGAGGAAAGGGAATTTAATGGAAATACTACAGGCAATGCTATGTACCACACAATTCTATCTCTAAGACTCTATTTCATCTAGACATGAACTTCAATGAAAACAAAATAATCAATTTTTTTATCCTCACCAGAAAAGATCAAAACATGTATCTTCAAGAAAGGGGTCAAAATAAGATACACAATGATAATGCTTTCAAAAACGAAGTATGTATTGTTACCATAAGTTTATATAACTTCAATACGATTTTTAGGCATAGGATTGGATAGCCTCTCACACTGATCAATTTTTTTACTTTTTATTTTGAAATCTCAAAGAACCTCGTTCAATTAAAATTGTATGGGTCCTGAAATTCACCTCACTATACTCACTTTTTAAAAGACAAAGTACAATTGTATACTGTTTCATCTCTTTTTCAATTAATACAATAACCTAAATCTGAGAAATGTTGAATTTTATTCTCTAAATTGGCTAATTAATACATTTCATTTCTTCTTTATACTAGTGACACACTTACCCTCTCTACAAATAAGTTTATTTGAAATGAAGTCTTCAGATTCATTTTATATTGTAAAAAAGAAACATTTGCATTTATTATTCTTGGAAAAATATAGTGGTCTTTTCCAAAATGCTCCCATTGGAAAATAATTAACATCTCTATAGAGCAGATATTAGAACACTATTATTATGTCACCCCTACCCTTTTTCATTAAACTAGACATGCTCAATTCCTTCAACCATTCTTCTTATGTTTTAATCTCCAATCCATATTTGTTTCTCTTCTAGAGCCTCAACATCTGTTTTATATTGTGATGACCAACATTGGATGTAATATTCCAAGTGTGGTCTTACTAAAGCATTATAAAGTGATATTAACACTTCATGTGAGCTTGATTCTATCCTTCTGTTAATACAGCTTAGAAGTCTTTTGACTTTTTTGATGGCTGCAGCTGATCATTGGCTCATATTTAACTGATTTTACATTAGCATTTCAAAGTCCCTGTCACATTTATTAATATAGAACTTCAAATTCAGTTCAGTATTTTCTGAATAGCACAGTGCCTTATCCTAATTTATAAGATTCTATAAATTTAAATGGTTAGTGTTGTGATTCATGGATTTATGAAGTTTTAAGACTCCTTGAAGATTCCAGTACTTAAGATCTCTACTCCATGATTTTTAGAATATTTTCAACTTCTTATCATATTTAGAAGTTTGACTAGTTTCTTTAGACTATGCAGCGTGAAGCTTTGTCATCTGAGATTTTAGTTAAAATGGATTTTTGATTAAAATTGAGTTTTATGGTGGCCTCTTTGAAACTTTGGGGTGGTTTAAAATCCTCTTTTGAAAAAAAGTATATTGATTTGAATCTTAGGAACTCTGGTTTCTTAACCTAGGATTTGGTTCCATTCAGGTTGAAGGGAGCCAATGCAGAATAGAAATGATATGTCCTGACACCAATCTTCCAAGTCATTGGAGCACAATACCACCCTAGTAGCAGAGGGGGTCTAGCCAGAAAATAGTTTACTCCAGCTAACTAATTACCACCTCATGCATATTGAACCAAAAACTATTGTAATTGGAATAATTCAATACTATTTAGTACTACTACTAAAAATGAAAATGTAACAATTAGAGACAGGATGGTACTCAGCCTGAAAAATCTCCATTAGTCCTACACTGTCCAAAGGAAGCTTCATGTGGAAACACTCAAATCCTATTGGCTAATATGCCTGTTAACATATTTTGAAAAGTAGACAAATTTTGTATAATTGTAATTGTTAATGAGAGTTAATTATGTGGACATTTTCATTATTAAAGCTTAAATTATTAATCTCTTCTTAGTTATTTAATCCTCTAACATAACTCGCAAGGTTAATCCATTTTCTTACATCCTTACAGTGTTTTTAAAATTGTTTTATTTTTTTGAAGTGGTGCTTTTAAAATTAGCTGTAATAAACATAAATAAAACTTAAAATAACATTGTAATCTTCAAAAAATAATATTCTGAGAATATTAGGAGCAAATATTAATTTTTTAATATATATATATATATATATAATAATTTTCATAAATTGGAATGGTACTAAATTAATTCTTTGGAATAAAAAAAAACTAACCAAAAGAAAAAATTATTTGGCAATAAATTTCTGTCCTATTAATAATTATACTTTGGCACATAGAAGGACCTAAGAAGAAAAGACCGGACTGATCAATTTTCTCTCTAACAGGTTTTCTTTCATTCAGTTGAAATTGGAAAATGCATACTGGGGCTGTCACACATGGCTCAGGATTCATGACTTCTATAACGACCATAAAATTATCCCAGTATGTATTAGGTTTAATACACATAATAAGCCTATAACAGTTTAATAAGAATAATTGGATGAATAATTTATTATACCTTTCAAGTCATGGACAAATAATTATACAATGAATTAAAATGAGATTTTATAGCCTTCGGGGATTTGGTGAACATTAAAATAGGCTCCCTTTTGAATTATTGATTGATTGGATGATTCACAGGCTTTTCTGAGGCTGTTTCTAAATATGTTCTTAGTTATCTTATGGAAACCTTCAGTAAGAAAACTAGCCTGAATAGTTGACCTGATTGTTCCTATATACCTTCCATATCAAGAAGAGTCAAATTTGTTTCTTATGGTTTTTTTTTAATGTTGAAGGCAACGAAGCAATCAAAATAAAGCAAGACAGAAGAAAGCAGAAGTCTTGCTATAAGTTCAGTTTATTAAAAAAAAACTAGAGCATATTTGATGGTCTAGGTTTGACTTGCTGATAAATATGTAGGAAAAAAAACAGTCTATTGGGGTTTTTTTTAAAGTTTTTTAAAGTTAATTAGAAGAGACCACTGTACACTTTATCTACCTTGTGGTAGAGCATATAGTAAGAAATTTCCTGTTCCCTCGTGTTTTCAATCCAAAGGCCCCTTGTAAGGCAAGTGGCAATTGGAAGAAAAGGATAAGAACAGAACCTTGTGACAAGAGTTATATTTTGTAAGCTGCATGAAATATATATATATTGTAAGCTGCCTATATTTGAGTTGGGTGACTATATAAATGTGTTTAATAAATAAATGAAATTAATGATTGATCATGATAGCTAGGTGAAATATAGATGCAGAATTTGATTGATGAAGTTCATTTTTAACATCCACTGTACTACAGTATATCCAATGACTAGTCTGATGCAGTAACAGAATACAAAATATGTCAAATAACACCAAAGTCTGTTATTGTAAAAGGAAAACAAAGAAAAGAAGAATTTCTTGTTTCCCTGCTTAACTAAAATAGATTTAAATATTGTAATGAGCAATGAAGGAAATCTAAGTGAATTGTGTGTCTTCTGTTATTATTTTTGCATATTTAGAGACAGGAATGACAGGAATGTAAAAAAGCAACATTTTACATAAGTCAAGTTTGACTTTGGTAGGCATGTCAACAAAATTATTGCAAAAATATAGAAATGGTTTGTCATTGTTTTTTCCTTCTGGGATTCTTTAAAACTTCATAATCTAATTTAATCTTAGATTTCCAAATTATCACATATAAATGCCTGCAGATGAAAGCATTGCTTAGTTGATTTTTTCCCCTAAGATAGCCACAGTAGTCTAAGTGATTTGCTTTGTTTTAATGGATATATCCCCTGAACTTTTATACAAGTTCTGTTTAGACACCAATATCTATCAGAAGAAGCAATGATTGCTTCTTAACATTCTCATGAGAAATCTGGCCCTGGTTAAATTTATGTATCATCAAATCAATGAGCAAGTTAGTTCAGTCAATGGAAATATGTAATGTATCTTCTTCCATTGAAAAGGCAACAGAAAAAGAAAATAATTCTATATTTCTATGTTTTAAGTTCAGGTACAATAGTGAATGTTACTATTATGGTTGAAATTAATCATATTAATTGTTATGGAATGACAATATTAATGCATTCACAAAATTATGAATTGTTAAACTATGTTTACATGTGTGTTGGATGTTTTAATCAGAAATGGTTTAAAATTTTATTTTTGCAAATAAAAGTCATCTTTTCTTACTACAATAGATTTATTTTATAGCTCTAATTTGTATCAAAATTCAGCTGGATTAAAACAAGGTTTTATTCTGCAATATATGACATAAGAGCAGATAATAATCTTCCTAATGGATTCAAAATCTATCCATCATCATAGAGTAAATTGTCAACACACATCAAACACTAGGAAAGGGTATCTACATCAAAGAGTTGTTTTCACACAGATTTTAGTTCCCTTTTTATTCTGGAAATTAATCTCCGTTGTTATTGTCTCTTTGATGCTTGTCTTTTCATATACTACACAAGAAGTAGCAAAAGTATCTTTTAACATTAAGACATCTACTCAGAACTCTTTAGCTTTAGCAATGCTTTAGTGTAGTTCCTTGAGATTTCTTGTGCCTGGCTCTTTTTAATCTGGTTTGGGTTACCTTTAACTGCTGCTGTCTTGAACTATTTGTTTGTATGATGGCTGTTTGTTATCTATGCTTTAATCTTTTACTGTTTCAATCTTGTAAACTGCTTTGAGTGTCCCCAGAAAGAAAAATGGGAGTAAAAATAATAAATCAAATCAAAAGAATAAGACAGACAAATAAATTGAGAACTCTGGAAAATCTAGTTTAGTGGTATTTATTCTGATAACAACTTCTGCCAACCTGCAAATAATTTGAAGAGCTAATGAAAAGAGTTATGCTGCCATCTATTGGCTTTGCATCTTTTTGAAAAAAGATTGAATGGAACTGTTGCACGTCTCTCTACCTAATCATCTGCAATCTATACTTATATCGTATACTTACGTATACTATTCAGTATTCTCTGTTTGGCATATAAAATAGCAAATGCCCAGAGAATAACTACTGCTATTAAAGATGCAGTTCTAGGAATTGTATTGAATATAATTTGCTTCTGCATATGTATCAGTGTTCTCACTGAAAGTGAATCATGCTACTTGCACCAGTAAGGATGATTTTATTTTTAGAAAGAAACTCTAATGTTTAAAAATGTTAATGTGTTTCAAGTGAAGGAAGAATTCAAAGGTTGTGTATTCATCACCATGGTCACTGAAACTATTGTTCAT
>JANHFJ010003333.1:98964-112020 GCA_032468195.1 Cerberus rynchops
TAAAGATGATGATGATGATGATGATGATGATGATGATGATGATGATGATGATGATGATGATGATGATGATGATGATGTTTATGCTCAGTTAATTTGGAATGCTTGTGGAAAATTATCATTCTGGCTTTATTTAAAAATAGACTTCAGTTTATTTTCAAGAGACAAAGAAAGAGGGAATATACTTCAATAAACTTGAAACTAGTCTCTATGAAAAAAAAATTACTTTTCCACTTGAAATAGCACATACATGTCAATGTCTTCTACCTCATTGCGTTCCTTTCGCCTTTGAAAGCCAAAGCTTTCGTATTCATTTCATTAAAAAAGATGAAAGAATATATCTTTCCATTAAAGTAATTTTATATAGCCTTTAATAGATGCTTTATAATGTTTTTTCTATTTTTTTAAAATCCTCAAAGTTTTATTCAAATACGTAGATAGGATAATGATAATGAAAGCATTTTTGCCTGAAAATTCTATATTCTTTACTGATATCATACAAAGCAAGTTTCTGATTTCATCTGCCAGTTTTTCTTTGAATTCTTTCTGAGTTGTTTCTAGTTAGAAACGAGTTGCTTTTCGGTATGATGATCTATTATATTTCAATAGCCTTATACTTACCTTATATTATCTCAATCTATAAGAGTTTTAAATGTTACCTTTATCCATTGTTGAA
Source organism: Cerberus rynchops (assembly GCA_032468195.1). NCBI lineage: Eukaryota > Metazoa > Chordata > Lepidosauria > Squamata > Homalopsidae > Cerberus > Cerberus rynchops. The sequence goes on from JANHFJ010003333.1 coordinate 99,638, forward strand.
ATGGATGGCTGGCTAGATAATTATTCAATTTTATCAGCAGACTTTTATTTATACAATTAATATTCTACTTGCATTTAAGAACCCTTTTAGATATTTACAGACCCTTTTCACAGCTACACTTAGTCTCCTTTATTGTAGACTGAACATGTCCAGATCTTATAGTTTCTGATTTCCAAATCCCTAACACCACCTGAAAAAAATTTCTTTCACGTTGGCAGGCAGATGATCTCTGGCTAACACATGCCATATGCTAAATAAATATCCAGATTCCTCATCATTCTCCTAGTTTTCCTTGGAATTTATGCAGCCAGGATTCTCTGATCCTGAACATTAGATTTTTCTTACCTAAATGCAGCATCTTAAACTTGTCACTATTGAATATTGAACTACCTGTATTGGGTATGGCATGGCATTCAATTCTGCCAATGTTACTTAAGTTATGATTTAACCTCTAAAGTGTTAGTCAGTAACACTTGCTTTGTATCATCATAAACCTAATAAATATTCCATTTATTCACCTTCTATATCTTTGAGAGAAGATTCCAGGACAATAAGCACCCCTAACAATCCACCTGAGTTCATAGTTATAGCCATAACATTCACAAGGGCACAAGATCATTACAAATATTGCCAAATGTTTTACTGAGATGTGAGTATAACAAATCAAAAATATTCACTCAGTTAGTCTGTCATAAAAATAGAAAAGGGTAGTTTTATATGGCTTGTTCTTGACTAACCCAACAAACTCCTGGAAATATTTATTGCAGATAAGCTGTTTAGTGATCTATGTGGGTGTTATCTTTAATACACTAAACTACAGCAACTGGCATATAATTTTGCCAGATTTCTTTTACAATTTTTAAGTACTGGATTTAATTTTATACTCATCTGAATTATCAGCCATTATTTCTATTTCCTATGCATCTCATTTTTTATAATGTAAATCTCAATTTACATTAAAATATAAGAAACTTATATTTCAATTACTAAAAGATTATTTGGTTTTAATTTCAATGAGAATTTTAAAGTTAATTTATAATCTAAAGTTCCAAAAATCAGTTCACTTTTTATATATACAAATTCTGTGATATAGTTATCTAATAAAAATAATATTAAAAAATCCTGAATAGAAAAAATGTGTGTATAGGTACTGTACTTCAGATCCAAATAAAGTTTTCCCCTCTAGCAGCTGGAGACAGTGTGTATAGCATTCTTTCTTCCAAATTCATCCTCAGAAAAACAATTACCTGTGAAATAGCTTGGGATGAATATTGATCTTAAAGACATTCAGTGAATTCCATAGTGGAAGATGAACTTGAATTAGGATTTATCCAATCCTAGCCATGGACTCTAACAAACCTAACTATATTACTTGCATCATCACTCAAGTTGTTGTTATTATTCTGCAAAGTAAACTAAATTTTCTTTAATTTTCCAATTCATTCCATATGCATACATTCTTTTAAATTATTCAGACAATGGCCTCAAAAGTCTGTCTTCATTTCCACTAACAGATAAGCTGTCTGAATTTGTATTTTCTAACATGTAAAATCAAGATATGCCCATTTTGAGAGTAAAACCTAGAATTGAGAAAAATAAAAGCAAAACCATATAGTATGTTATAGAGAATTATTGCAACCCTTAGCAAGTTACATTTATTTGATAGCTGGGAGAACTATAGACCCTAAATGCTTTGTACTTCTTACATAGAATGAGCAGTTCCATATGCAGTAGATCCACAATGATTTGTCCTTCAGAATAATATCCATCTATATTGGCCTTCAGCTCTTGCAAGTAAAAGAAGATTCATCAGTATGTTGCAGCCCATCTATCTCATTCATTCTATCTTCATCCAGTTTCATTTTTTATTGGCTAGCATTATTTCCATTTTCTAATTCCTGGCCTAAATGCTTTGCTGAGACTGGGCCCTTAAGTAAGTCATTTATGGAAAACAGAATCATTGTAACTAGTTACGGTAACTTTCCTACAAGAAATAAAGTTTGGTAAGATAGGGAACAACAGAAAGGAACAGAAATGCCTTGAATAGACCAAGACAACCATTTCCCTAGTACAATCCTGAGCTGCATTTATGTGGCTATCATAATTGAAATTAATATACAATTAACATAATGATACAACTGTGCAATATCATACAAGACATAGAATCACAATAGAAAATTTGATTGTGATAATAACCCACTGAGGAGAGAGAGAGAGTAAAGAAAAGAAAGGAAAGGATCATGTTTTAGAAGAAAAAGTCATTAGCAGAAATTGACTTTCTTAGTTTCAATCTATTTGCCATATGAAAAGAAAAAAATGAATATGGAGACTGAAAATCTTTCATTAATTGTGATGTTCATATGAGTTGTCTGTTTTAAGCAATTTTAGAATATGTTAATATATATCATATACCCTTTTCATCAGTTGCCTCTGATAACTAATACAAAGTAAATATTCAGAGATACAAAACTAACTACCATAGTATTGTTGAGAAAATGATACAGGTTTCAAAAATGACTTAAGAAAAATGATAGAACTGCACTTGAACCATATGAGTGAAAATAGATGTGCTATAACATGTACATAAATGCAAAGGTGACAAGAAAGTTTTATTGAATATGAACCACCATTATTTACATTCAATAGTGAACAATTTACAGTATGCCTAATATTATGGCAAGTCAACACTGCAGGAATGTCTAGATCAGTGCATTGGAAGAAAATTGTTCAAATATTACTTTGTTAGTTTTAGTGGCAATATTCTACATTATTACTTGTGTCGTTGAAATTTAAAATCTAAACAGAACAAACTATGTATATTTTTGACACTGGTACAGAAATGTGAGTTATTGCATTTCTTTATTATTCAGAAGAAGCATTTCTGAAGTGAAATAATGACATGTAGCTTTCATGCCAAGTAATATCAAAAGAATGTCAATGTGTAACTATGAAGAGCTTTTATTAATGAACCTTTAGGACATGTAACACCAATATAAACACACAGAGTCAGAATGAATGAATGTGTGTGTCTTATAAATATACTATATTTTCAAAGCTATTTTCTGGAATAAATATGCCATAGTTTCAAAGCTATTTTCTAGAATACCTCCAGAAAAAAGAAATTTTACAAAGGCCATTTATCACTCCCAAATATATTTACTCTTTCTCTGTTTTAGTGATAGAGTATGGTTTTAGTCTTTTCTGAGGAAAAGTGGATTAGAAGAAAAAATATTAGGTCTAGAATTAGGGAAAATTGAAGTGGAGCAGGAAAGGCAGTCAAATCAATAACTTTAATCCAGTCATTAACCAGTAGTGAAAAAAAGGAAGAAAATAGTTTTTTTTAAAAAAAACATTCAACATTTAATAATAAATAAAAAGTGTGGGGGGGTGTATGTGGGTGTGTACACACATGCTAAAAAGCATTATTCTTATTAATTAAAACTAACTTAAAATCTAGAATTATAGAACCCTTGACAAATCTGAGGAAGTGATAATATTTAAAAAAAGCTGAGAGAAAAAAAATCAGCAGTGGATAATGATGAAGCTGAGCCATTCTCTGCTCAAACAAGTACAGTTGCTCTTAATTATTCTTTGTCTAATTTTGTATGCCATTGCACAGAACCTGGCAATCTTAAATGTTATTTCAGGATTAATATCAGAAAGTAAGAATTGCTTCTGTTGCTGGTCACTATATCCTGGAATGATTGAGAGCAAAAGAAGAAGGTGACGGCAGAGAATGAGGTGGCTGGATAGAGTCACTGAAGCAGTTGGTATGACCTTAAATAGACTCTGGGGGATGGTAGAAGACAGAAATGCCTGGAGGAACATTGTCCATGGGATCGTGATGGGTTGGACATGACTTCGCAATAACATATCCTGTTTTATTAGCTAGGAGTGGGGCAATTTTGGGATGCTGTCTAAAATTTGCAGTACAGAAAAACATGTCAAGTTGTTTCAACATGCCTTGAGTCACAAGGACATAATTGTAAAAGGTTAGGTATGATATATAGTTAGGACTGCTGAAGGCAGTGTATTACATCAGGCCAAGGCAGTGTTGTCAAACTCACAGCCTGTGGGCTGGATGCATCATATGCTGGCCATGCCAACCCCTGGTTTATCAAAGGGGGGGGGGGAGTTGCAATACATCACATGACAACAACGTCATGAGTTTGACACCTTACAAGAATCAGGAAAAAAAAACATTTAGGGAGATAGGATGCATTTTCATGCCTTTCTTTTCTAATTTTTCTAAACTAGTAGGAGTAAAAATTTATAAACCCTTATAGTTTTCATGAGCAGTAAACATTGGGGTAATAAAGTCCAGTTTTACAGCTCTATAACACAGTGCTGAGATTGAAACCTCAAGCAAACAGATTTTTTAAAAAAAAGTTTGACACCTCCCCAAGATGTGTTAATACTTGCCAGAGCACTGAAAAAAGAACTAGATAGATAGCAGCAGTAGCTATGATGTTTTAGATAACATAAAATTAATCAAATTAATAAGTTGAAGATGTCTACGGCTGCCCAAAGCTTGAATAGACAGAAATGCAATATCAGGCCTGAATATATGCATAAAAGGTGATTAAAAATGGCAATGAAATGACGATTATTATGATAATCATCATTATTGTCATCTGCATCCAGTATGCAGATTCTGGTTAGGATAGTCCAAGTGTATATTTGAAAAAATATATTTTCAAGAATATTTCCTGCTGTACTTGTTTATATACCAGGGAATTGCAATAGGTGGAACGATAACTTCTTGTCCTGATAGTATCTGCTTCCTTGTAAATACTGGAATGGAGGACAATAGAAATGGTAAGCAACAATGACTACATTCTGCTGCATTTGGAATTGGGATGCTGACTACTTCATTGAACAACTTTTCTATTTCCTCCATGGCAATAACTTTACATTGTCCACCTTCTTTGAATATGGGATCCAAAATTCCATTAAAATTAGAGTCACTAGAATCATTATAGTTGAGGCATTTATCATCTGGCCAAAAGGCATTCATCCTTGCTCATAGTGTGCTACCCACTTCCTGATCTAATTTTTTAGCTATATAACATCCAGCATTTTTGAAGACAGTAATTCCCTAGTCACAAAACATTGGACAAAACATTTATAAAGTTAAGAGGTTCAACTAATAGTTTCAAAAAATACAACTTGCTAGAAGATTTATTTTCCAATTTACTTATAGACACACTGACACCAATTTTTCCTACCTAGGACACCTCATGGGTTTCTTCTTCTGCTCCACATGGAGCATGAATTCTATATTACTATCACATCTCAGAATGTTACCAACTGCCCCATTATTAACTGTGTGTTCTGTAGTGGCTCTCATCTTTCACATTGTAGTGAAAGTATACATCCTTTTTGGTGCACAGCCAGAGGTAATTTGTTCTCTCCTGGTAGTTCTCTAATATCTCTTTTCCTCTCCCAACATTCCACCTTAGATAACATGTTGGTGATATCAATATCAGAACACTATATTGTCAAAGAAATATGAATTTTCTGAAATTCAAAATTATTCCGAAACAATTTGAAGCTTCTAAGTGATTTCAAATTATTTTATTGATCAATGTAATTCTCCAGTAGCAATGAGGTTATAACTGGTAGATGAGGACAAGCTAACATTGCACAATGTTCAGATGGTATATCTGGTAGTAGAGTAAGATGATAAAAGATAAATAGATAAAATAAAGATAAATTTTAAATATGTAAAAGCAAAAGGTTGCCTAACAAACAATAAGTTCTTTTCCCATTTTAATTTTAATTGTAGCTCTGTATCAAATGTGTCAAAAATGGTCAAGTGATGAAACATGAAAATTTGAAAGAGAATTTTCATTTATGTAAGCTTAATTATATCGATAGATTTGAACAATTTCATTCTTATTTGAGACCACCATGAAGTCTTTGCATTTCTTTGGATCTTTGATATGCAGTTGTGCCAAAGCAAAAGCAAAACAAAACACTGTATAATAATTCAGGAATTAGACCTAACCCTGTTAATTATTACCTTGCTTAATTCAATAAGTGAGCTATGGTGAGTTAGTTTTAATTTTACTTAAAACTATGGCTTGGATTCAGAGTGAAAATATATGTTGAGGACAAGGTAGTAGACTACTACTATTTGCTCCGGCATAATTTAGTTAAAAAATACACCTTTATCACCTAAAGGAACAGTTTTTGAAAATTTTGAGGTTTTCAAATCAACTTTTGATCTGATTCCAAGGGAGACACTATGGAAAAAATTGGATAGATTCTCAGTAGATAAAACATTGCAGCTTCTTATCCAGACTCTTTACTTTAACATCTCATTAATAGTCAGATGGTTCCCGGTAGCATTTCCTGGAGGTATTCCAACAAATCAGACAAGGGTGCACGCTAGCTATTTTACTTTTTAATTTGAATATCAATTCAATAATTCAGCTTCTTTCTTTTTGTAATAATTACTGTTCAATGTTAGCAGATCATGCAATTCTGTATACCAATTGTGTATTAGTTTTGTCATCTCCCAATGGGAATGGGAAGGGCACTGGCTTCTTTTAGCCTGAAAGAACTTGTAATAAATTATCAAAAAAGTGGTAATGTCTGCATGACACAGAAGTGAATTTATAAGTAAGATTTCAATATAGCAGGTATATACTGTTATATATATTGGGATGCAGGTTTCAGGCTTCCTTACCTTGGAGCATACATTTCTTTTACTGGCTCCCTTAAGATGCTTCCATTCAAATGGGACATACTGTATTTTATTCCTGCAGTTTTCAAGTCTTTTTCTTGCTAAGGTTTTTCAGCTTCTTTGTGGTGTTCATATTTGTACTTTTACAAATTTATTTATTTATTTATTTATTTGATTTATATACCGCCCCCTCTCCCTAGGGACTCGGGGCGGTGCACAGCCTATAAAACATGAATACAATAAACAATTTAAAATCTATTAAAATAATTAAATGAGGCTGTCTTAATCAAGATTATCATATGGTTTAAAAATCAATTAAAATCAGTTAAACAATTAAAATATAACAATTAAAATATATTTTAAATATATTTAAAATATTAATATGCTGAAAGTTATCCAGGACAAATTTATAAGAACTATGACTGCTGATCCAAATTGCAACAAGAATGTCTTTTTACAATTAGAGACGGGTTCAGTTTCTGCAGGTGCCAGAAAACTGGCTCTATTTCCTTAATTTCTGGTTAAAATTGAATTTTTTCCCAATGGAACTGGATTCACTGGTTCTCAATCACTAAATGATGCAGGACCACTGTTTTAAATCAACTTTATTAATAAATAGATTTTTCTTTAGAAAGCTCCTGGTCATTAGATTTCAAAATGCCAGGATCATCTTAAGCGCAACACAACTAGAATATTCATTTTCAAGCCAATTTAAACCTAGTATCTAACTGCACAGTTCATGTACCTGTCCCAAAATTATCTTATCTCTCCTTAAATCTAATTCTGAAATTTTGGCAGACTTTCATCTTGGCTATCCAACAGTGCTTTTCAAAGGGCAATTGGACTTTCTTAATTTTTTCTTGAAAATGTTTCACTTCTCATCCAAGAAGTTTCTTCAGTTCTGAGTTTTTCAAACACACACACACACACACACACACACACACACACACACACACATACACATACACACCCCTTTGGCACAACCACCGGAAAATTGAGAATGTCCATAAACATTTCATCTTGGCTAGGTTAGATGCACTCCCTTTAGAGTCCTATGGAGGGCAGTATAAAACCTTCCTTTTCAACAGCATTTATGTAATTGTATGCAATTATGCTTATATTCAAGAACTGGAGAAAGAAATGGGAACCATAATTCTTATAGAATTCCACATAAATTGAGTATGATACCTATGTTATGGAGTCAAAGACACATTTCATGCTAACAGACTATTGAAGTTAAACTGTGATATTACTAATAGCTAATCTACCCTAGATGTATAAATACACTGGTCTTGTGATCCATCCCTTTAATAGCAAGTTATGTTTATTCAAGCACCATGAAAGTAGGAAACTATGAGAGGGAAAAGTATGAGTGGATTAAATTTTATAAGAGAAATAATTCTGCTTAACTTATTATTCAGAAAAAACTCTCTGTGTTTACTCTTTCCTGTACTAACCCTCTGTGTTAACTCTTTCCTGTACAAACTAACTATAGTGACTATAGAGTCCCAAGAACAGGGGGAAAGTGAACATATTCCTGATAGCATGATTAGACACAGATACTGTACCTTCTGGTTACCTTGAGAAAAGTAAGAGAAAGAGAGAGCTAAGAAAGAAATAAGAAAGCAGTGCTGCTCAGCTTTGAATTTCCCTAAATTGCTGTGTGGTAATTGAGCACAATTGAGAAGTGTGCTCAAATAGCAATTACCATTTGAATCAACAAATGGCAACTTTGATTCAGCAAACCTATGTCATTGTTGAAAAGTTTCTAGTTGGCTTCAATGGTTGGCATGCCCACTTGCAACAAATAATTTAAATTGGATTAATACTATCCAGTCCAAGTACACATAGATCTACTCTAAAATTAGGTCACTATTAGTAACCTGTACAGAGTTGTTTCACAACATGATGGGTGACAAACAAACATACCCTGCATTTCACAGCAAATGGTTTGGAGGAGGAAGGCATAGCCATTTGCATTATTACTACGCAAGGAAGTCATATACAAGAAAATAAAATTCCATTCTTTTTGTTTAGTCTAGAATTTAGCATCAGATTGGATTATACTTTTCCAGAATAATATGAAAAGACGAAAAAAAATATACCTCTCCCTAATATCAGTCCCTCAGAACTAGAGTAGTAGACTTTTAATTCAAATGGAAAACTGTTTAATTCTTACAAAATTCATAATACTTTTTAAAGATACATTTAAAAGTCACAAAATTCATTCTGAGCCCTGAGCTAAGAATAATTCACTTTTATCACTAATCTTCTTCCATAACTAGAAACAACATCACAGAATTTCCTCCCTCAGGTGTATACAAACAATAGTATTTGATATGAAGTTATCAGGACAATGAATGAATTTTAACTTTATTTCTTGAGAGATGAAATGCCTCTGTACTTTTAATGATAAGGCTCTAACTTGCATATACTTCTATAATAAATGAATCTTAGGGAGGTAGGCAGGTAGGGTGTCATGGAAAGACAAATAAACTAAAAGCAACAGAACACGGCTACTTCACAGAGAGATCCATCAGAAGTTCCTTGGCTCAGCAAAGGCTCTTGGCAAGATCATTTAACACACATTTTGAAAGCATTATGGAAAAAAATTGTTTTCCTGTGCTTCACAGAAATGTCTGGATAGCAATGTATTAGAGTTGTTTGATTGATTTTTGTTAAGACTTTAGCAGCATTTTGAGTTGTAAAAGGAAAACTAGAATAAGTGGTGAAATAATTTATATCCACTATATATCGTGAGCGGTTTTATTCTTTGTAGAAATAAATCTATTCCTCTGTCTGAAACTATCAATTAAAATGGTGCCCATTATTCATGAAAACAAATATATAGTGTGCTATCCATGACAGGAGAATGTATCATGTATAAGTGGTCAATAAATCATTTGATGGAAAAAAGTGATATGGAAAACGATGGCACTTAAGCTTTCAATATTCATTAAAATTATAACTGCAGCAAGCTGTTCACAAGAGATTCCACTTCAACAGCATATGCCTATGCCATCGTTTTTTAAATACTTAAACCTTGGGTCTCATTCCACAACCCTGATTTATTTTTTCTTAAACTCTGGCTTTCTCTGCCATTGTCTATATTTGATAGAGTGATGTGAGGGGAAGTTCACAACCTCTACCAATTCCCATCCAATAAGATCAGCTGCTATAATTGGTGAACATAATAAGGATCTGTACATTTGTGTTTCTACATATGGAAACTAAAAAGTAGTAGTAAAATTAGTTCTCTGTAGTGCAGTAAAGAACATTAAAATATTCCAGCAGAAATAAATCTATTTGAACTTCAGGATAGAAAATGTGACTGGCATCATTATCAAGATGCCATAGGTCAGGAAATGTGCTATAACTACAGAAGACTAGGAAGCCCTAGCTAATACAAGGTTACCAGAAACTGTTGGTTACCAGATGTCAGCCAGATTAATGAAAATAGACCATAGACACAAGCTGATGTTTCTATTGTACAATATTCCCAGATGCATGGTAGCATTCCTTAACCAAGCTGTTTTCTTATTGCAGGGAGCATTATGAAGTGCCCATACGGTTAATTGTGGGTAATTTTATCATATCCTCTCTGGATACAGAATCATCCTGAAAGTTCATTGCTGTCATTCTTACCATAGGATTGTATAATACCCACATTTTAGAACTGGCTTCATCTCATAGACAATAATACATAATCTGGTTCTGGACAATATTTAATCCCTGCAATGACATTTCACTCTCTTCTTTTTATGGAATTAACTAGAACCCTCTAATGCCACAGAAAGGAGACCCAATTAAGCTAGTTTACTATGGTGGTTCCCAAAAATTTCTAGTTATCCGAGTGCAGTTTCAGATTTTTCCAGATCTGAAAGGCAGTTCTAGAGGGTATTTTAGCCTCTGGAAATAAGAGATTCCAAAATTAGTCCTGGTTTTTTATAAAATGTGTGAAATTAAAAACTAATTTGACCAGTTATGGGTTGAAGCTTAAGTCTGAATGCCCAGAAAGTGCTTTTCCCACAGTGTCCCACAGGTGCTCTTTCAAGAGGCAACTGGACTTTCTTGTTTTTCTTTGAAAACATTTTGCTTCTCATCCAAGAAGCTTCTTCAGTTCTGACTGGATGGTAGGGAATGGAAGGATTTATATTCCTTGTAGACAGCTGGTCATTTGCATTCTTTTAGCGAGTTGTGAAGGCCATCCAGAGCTTTATCTGGATCATCAGAGACAGTGAAGTAGTGCAAATGGGTAAGAAGCCTTCTTGGAACTGCTGAAGAAATTGAATTGCTCTTCTGTCATAATTGCATCTGGAAAATGTTGGCAGAAGAAACAATTAGTATAAATTGTGATCACCTGGCTAAACATTTTGTGAATAAAATAATTTGTTTTTATTCTGAGTTGGAAGCCAGATAGATAAAATCTGAAATGAAAGTGGTAATATCATGTGATGATTGATAAAAGGGGGTTTGAGCTTGTACATCTTGAGAAAGTGAATATCCAGGACTGTGGGTCCTTCACTTAAGTTTGATACTTGATACTTAACTGATAGTTAAACTATTTAAATTTAAATTTAAAACCAGACTGTTATCTAATTCTGATAAATGATAATAGTATGTAGCCAATCTGCAGTTGGCAAGTCCTGGATGTAAGGAAAAAGGAAAAAAGTGCCTTCACTATTGACCGTGTTGCTGGTCTTCACGGGAAAAGCAATTTAAAGTTGGAATATTACAAAGGAGAAAGACTGTACACTGTACTCTGATAATTATCCAGTTTAGGATATGAAAAGCATTTCTGTTTTTCTACCAGGTGCAATTTCCAAGTTACATTTAAGAGAAGACAGCTGTTAAGCTCACAGCAAGAAAAGACCAGAATGTGGATTCCTGTAGCTAGGTCATCTATAAGTATTTGGGACATCCACAAGGAAAAGTTATAACTTGCCACATATAAACATCAAATAGCTTTAGCCTAAGGCACAGGTCCTGCATGTGTTACATGAGACTAGGAAAGCTAATTAAGTGGAAATACTCTGAATATCAGACACATCCCAAGTCAATTTAGGCCTTCCATTATTATAATGCTGTTTAATAAAGCTCAGAAAGCAGAACCCATGACATATTTCTGTGATATGTAAAGTGTGACTAGCAAGGACTAATTAGTTGATATTGGTAGTGGGGAGAGATCATCTCCTAGACCTCTCACTTGTGGGTTGCCACAGGGTTCTATTCTGTTTCCCTTGCTTTTCAATTTCTACATAAATAACAAGGTGATGTGATTTACTAGTATGGGGTACAGTATCATCAGTGTATGGCACTATATATATCTTTTGACTCTGAGGCACACAAGTGAAGTTGTTGAAGCTATGTCCCAGTATCTGGAGGATGTGTGGGTTTCACTAAGGAGGTACATTTTCTATTAAGTTTCTGTGGGTGTTTGCTGGGTGGGCTCAGAATATATGAAGCAATGGCATTTCCATCGATGAGGCCAGTCAGCTGGCCAGTAGCACAGAAGAGCCTCAGCTATGCAGCGCGGCTGGTGCACACACAGAAACAAGCCAGCACGGAGGCAAATCAGCTGGTCAGCTGTGCAGCACTGCCAGCGCATGCACATAAACAAACCAACTGCATGGACTGAGCTTTGCTACAAATCCAAGTCAATTAAGGAGTGGGGTTTGGCTGTGTTCTGATT
>JANHFJ010003335.1:43100-68017 GCA_032468195.1 Cerberus rynchops
CCGGGGGGAGTTCATTCCATAGGGAGGGTGCCGCCACAGAGAAGGCCCTCAGTTGCAGCCTGAGGGTCAGATGGGATAATGAACTGGCTACAAAAAAGCAAATGGAATATTTAATGCCAAACCAAATCAGGGACTTGCAAGAATCATTGTTCATGTGAAAGAGTATTGCTACTTCTTTTCAGAGTTTGCAGCAGCAATCACATTCAGAAAGCACACACAAGTAAATGAACTCAGCAGAATCCAATAACTTTTCTTTATATGTATAACACATGTACAATACCCAAGCAGGTTTTTCCTATGTGGTAGTAAGTACAAGCAAACACAGGCAGAGGAGAGGAGTTAAGTTTCATTTCTGTTTCAGAGCTCAGCACAGCCAGGTTTAGACACGCCCAGGCTCCTTGCTGTTTCAGTCACCAATCAGTTCCCCATTGGCTGATCTGTTGCTATGCCTATTCATTGGCTGACCTTGTTATCAAGCCTATTCCAGTTTATGATTATGTCTACACTGATACTTCTTAATACTGAAAATACTGAGAAAAGAGAAGAAATCAGTGGCATTTATCCACAGGGTATGTTTTCTATTTGTTTATGCTTAAAAAACAAAATTTACCCAGGCATTAGGAGCTGCCCAACACCATTTATAACCCCACTTTCCTTTCTTTGTATAGATATTACCAGACCACACAATATACATGATCAGCTGACTTTTATAAGTGATCCTTGTAAAAAGAAAAGATGAAGAATGATTGTCATATCACACTCGCCTCAACAATAGACCCAAATATATAGATATCAACTTATATTCAATGATTTCCCTTATGCTAACAGGCATACATAATGTATTTGTCTCCACTCCTAGCCATGATGACTCTCCAGTGACATAATTGTGCATAGGGGCTTCACAGCGCATACTTTCTTGCTTTGTCTTTCATACCTGTGTGCACTGTCTTGCAAAAGTACATAAAAGCAGAGTTTGCATCACAGCAAACAGATGGACATTTCATCACTTGTTCCCTCTTGAGCAGCAGCAGAGCTGCTGCTGGCATCCAAGGTGCCATTGTGCAGAATTCCACACTGCATAGGCCTGCTAGGTCTGTCTCTGCTCTCAGAGTCTGACTGTGTATGGGCAAAGCAGATGAGTTTATGATACTGACACTGTATCTCTTTCTCTTTCTTTGTAACTGACAACTAACAAACCTCTCTTCAGGTCACTCCATTGGGTGGTACACAATTTGCACACCAGACTGTGATGGCCCTATGTTGCAACATAGATGTCAGGCCCAAAACCAAGAACAACACTTTTCCCAAGTTGAGTTTTTTATTGCTTTCAAACCTATAGGCAAAATCTTTCCAGACTGAGGAGTCTGCTATCTGTATCTACAATATACTCTGAGAACTATTGGGCGGGGGGGTTTCTTCACCCTATTTCTCACACACAAAGCATCTGGATTGAGTTATCTCTTACTCCTCTGGAATGTACCCCCTCCCTCCTGGGAATCCACCTCCTCACAACATCAGCACACTGAATGGGATGTAACAGAATGTCAGAGTGACTTACAGTGATTGGTAGACTTTGAATGTCCAGTGGTGTGTTCAGGATGAGCTTAGCAGTCCCATCACTTAAAGTGGTTCCCTCAGAATGAATGGCCTCTGATACCACTGGTACCTTGGCAGCTGGTGAGCCATCGGGGTTGGTAACATACACCTAAAGCAATCCAGAAGAGGTAATTCAGCATGGAACAAGGCAGCTTCCTCTGAATTGAAATCAGTTTATTCAACTATTATTTATTTAAAAGATTTATATGGCTACCCAACCCATTCAAAGCGACTCCAGGCAGCATAGAAATTGATTTATTAAAACTTTTTTGTATTTTATACTGTAAGTTCTATGCAGAAACATTACAGCAAAACATCCAGTTTACAAATACCAATCAATCAATTTACAGTGGCAAAGTCAACCTTGAGGTAAGCTGAAGTCTCAAACAACCAAGTCTGGACAGCTCTTCAGAAGCCCAGTAAGGTGGAGGAAGATATTGCTAAGGTGGTTCTTTGACAAAATAGGAGACTTCAATTTCTATTACCGTCAATTCATATGGCATTCCTGGCTTGAAATATTTGGGGGTTTTTGTGAAGTAGATCTGATAGGGAGATGTCACGATATGAATGCCGCTTTGTTCAGTCACTACCATATCACTGCCTGCAAAGCAAAAAGAAGGAATGCAACTTAAAATGCAAATTTTAAAACCCAAAATTTTGATCAATTTTCACAGAAATGAATAAAATCTGTTATGCAATCATAGAAATTAAGTGTTTTATTGGTATTTCCAGAAGACAATGAAAATATTAGAAAAAAAGACAAGATCAGATTGATACTGGTGTCAGGAAGCATATGTATAGCCCAGAAAGAGAAGGACATTAATATTCCAGATTTAGGCCTAACATTCCAAATGATTAGAAACAGTTTTAACGGAAAAATCTAATAGATACAATACATATAGGGCAACATTTTAGAGAGAACATTCCTTTTAATCTAATTTGGAAATATTTAATGTACTTTAGAGTCAATTAACAGACATTTGTGGGATAAAGATGAATAATCATTGTGAAAGGGGAGGATTTAAAAACCAAGTCACAAATCAATAATGTATTCCGGTGATGGTTTGTTTTCTTTTATTTATTTATTTTCAGTCCCTGATATTTAAAATTGTAGTGTGTTAAATTTTAAAAGTGTAATATGTTTGTATTCAAAGAAACAATTTACCCTTCTTTTCTCCCACCCCTGCTCACCTGATTCTGTTATCACTGTTACAGAGATATACAGAGTATGCCCAACAAGCTCATTGAGATTTTGAAATCGGGAACGTAATGTATGTCTTTCTAGTGTTGCTTCCCCATCTCCATCAATAATCTGAAAATAAATGAAAAATAAGTAAAAATAATGAAGGAAATCAAGTGGTCTGCCATAATGTAGAATAAGAAAGGTGACCTTGATGGAGACATACAAGCTCTGTGGCCAAAGCAGCAAGGGGTAAAATACATTTTAAGACCAGAACATCCAGATAACATTGAGAAGGGACATAAGCAGACACTCCTTTAGTCACCAAAATATTAGAGAGACAAGGAATAATAGCAGAAGCAGGATTGCAAAGTTCTCTTATTACAGCCAGCAAAAATAGCCTTCTTGCAGAATTGGTTTTGTGGTTTGTACTACCTAGTGAATCTGATACACAAACCCACAGGCACACTCCTATATGCAAACACCCCTGTTTCATTTTACCGGAACTCTTGTGAGTGAGTCTGGAATACTCTTTTTATCACCATCTATTTTCACTCCAAAGAGGACAAAGGCCACACCTTCCACTTTCTTTCCATACAAGTACCTGTAATGACAAAATGAAAGTAAAGGCCCAATTATTAAAGGCCCACTACTGCCTTGACTTAAATATCTTTTATCCATCATCTCTCATTTGCATTAACTCTTTTATTTGTTTGTTATTTCATTAGGCTTTCAAATTCCATTTTTAGATCTATGTTTCTCTGTATTTCATTAGTTTAAGTTTTCCTTCCTTCTCTATCTTTCCCCTTTAATTAAATTCTACAGGCTCCACCCAGACCCCTGACTCTCTTCCAGATGTTACTTCCTGTTTCTTCCTTTTCCTTTTTAATTCTATTATCAAACTCTCTCCCTGCGTTATTTTCACATTTTTTTTCTTTTTCTCAGTATCAAGTCCTCAATATTCTTCTGAATTTTCTGAGTTGGTTGCTCTGTTCACCTTTTTTGCTTTGAATGGCCCCTCCTCTTCCTGGGCATCTTGCTTGATTAAGCCTCTTGTAGCATAATGTCCAGCTTGTCATCTATGGCCTCCATTTTAATTTTTAGTTTCTTGCAGCTTGGTCTGCAGATCACCTTCATATATTGAATCATTGATGCCATCTCCTGCCAAAATTCCATCTCTTCTTGCTGCAGAATCATCTTGTAAGGTTTCCTTTAGTCTCTTTATTCAATAACCAATAGCAACCAAATATTCAAATCAAGATCTCCTCAGTCCTTTGAAAGTCTCTATAATTCCAAACTCCCTCTATCAGATATCCAGCACTTGGTTCTTTAATTTAACCCCAAGAAAAATTCTTCGATGCAATTTGGTGATAAAATAATGCTTTTTAATCCTCCAGGGTCTTGTCTCATAAATATATCCTTCCACCCTATCTTGTGCCTTCTTCTGTAAGCAGATGGCAGAATATGGCTGATTGTAGGTTCCATATTAACTGAATTTAAATGATAGCTTTATTCTTTTTTATATTTAAACAAATTGAACAAACTAATTCAAATCCATTATTCCAACAGGTCCAAATGCCAGTCCATGCACAGCTTGACAAATTAGAAAGTCTATTTTTTTACTTTCCCTGATTTTTGCCTTCTCTTTTAGATATTCTCTACCATTTTAAACTGACTCCTTTTTTTCTTTTTCCCTTTTCATTTCACCGCTTTTGTTAACATGATTATAGAAACTTTTCTGTTCAAAATTCTTTATTGGAGAGGGTCCAAGTAGTCATGAGACAAAAAATTCTTCTCACCCAGCTCCTCCACTGCTCGGCAACTCCCCTCCTGCACTTGCATAGATGTTGACTTCAACAGTCCTCCCAGCTATGGGTGGCCATTTCTGGCTGCTTCTTTCTGCCATGGCTAGAGGGATTTTCAGCCTAGGGGTCCTCCAGAAGAGTTGTGGTCTCTCCCTGACCTCACCAGGTGCCCCTCCTTTGCTTTATAGCCCCTACAGGGTGACTTTTGGTTTCTGACTCAGAGGCTCACAGGCAGGAGAAAGATAGCATGAAATCAGAGTGTCCTGCTTTCACATCTAGTCATGCTGAGGAATCAAAACCAGAACCCAATCTCTTATTGAAAGTCTCAAGAGATGTAGCTCCCACAACTTCTGAAACAAACTGTTCCATTGGTTGATTGTTCTCACTGTCAGAAGATTTCTCCTTATTTCTAGGTTGAATCTCTCTTTGATCAATTTCCATTGATTATTCCTTGTCTGGCCTTCAGGTGCTTTGGAAAATAGGTTGACACCCTTCTCTCTGTGGCAGCCTCTCAAATATTGGAACACTGCTGTCATGTCACCCCTGGTCCTTCTCTTCACTAGACTAGCCAAGCCCAGTTCCTGCAACTGTTCTTCATATGTTTTAATAGCCAGTCCCCTAATCAACTTTGTTGCTCTTCTCTCACTCTTTCTAGAGTCTCAACATTTTTTTTTATAGTTTGGTGACCAAAACTGGATGCAGTATTCTAGGTGTAGTCTTATTCAGGCTTTATAGAATGGTATTAGTATCTCACATGATTTTGACTGAATCCCTCTGTTAATGCAATTTAGGGTTGTATTGGCTTTTTTGGATGCCGCTGCACACTGTTGGCTCATATTTAACTGGTTGTCCACTAAGACTCCAAGATTCCTCTCACAGTTACTGCTATTAAGGCTGGTTTCACCCAATCTATATGTGTACCTAAGTGTAAGACTTACTTTTCTCTATATTGAATTTTGTTTTGTTTGATAGGGCCCAGTGTTCAAGTCTATCAAGATCTTTTTGGATCTTGAACTTGTCTTCTGGAATGTTGGCTATTCCTGCCAGCTTAATGTCATCTGCAAATTTGATGAGTTCCCCTTCTATTCTCTCATCTAAGTTGTTTATGAAGACATTGAAGAATACTGGGCCCAAGGCGAACCTTGTGGTACTGTTGCCTCAGTTAGTTGCCTAAGGTGACTATGTGATGGCATCATTATTTTTAGAATTAACAAGAAAAAAGTAACAGGAACAAGTTGGGCTATGTTCTTATATTTGTCAATTTCTTTTTCATGTTAGAGTTTCATGTTGAAGAAAACTATTTGAGGCAGTGCTAATTCTGATGTTTATGCTCAGATGTATAAAATAGATATAATAGAGTCATCACTATTTATCCTAATCAATAGAGTTGCTGAAATAACCATATAATTTTTATTCCTGGAAACATTATTTATTTCAATTTGTATGCTGCTGGATACAGAAACCCAATAAAAACATATAATCAGTTCAGACATCCATGGTAAGCATCATTAGAGCCTTGGTGGCACAGTGGCTAGAATGCAGTATTGCAGGCTAATTTTGCTGACTGCCAGGAGTTTGATCCTCACCAGCTCAAGATTGACTCAGCCTTCCATCCTTCCAAGGTCAGTAAAATGAGGACCCAGATTGTTGGGGGCAATATGCTGACTCTGTAGAATGCTTGGAAAGTACTGTAAAGCACTATGAAGTGGTATGTACATCTAAGTGCTATTGTTATTGCCATTAGAAGGACAGTTGTAATTATTATTGTCTATTTATGGTTTAAGGCCAACCTGTAAACAATATAGAACAATAGAAACAACCAAAATATCAGACAAAATTATACCTGAGCTGTTAGACTGAAATTTAAAAATGACAAATAATCACTCTTACTCTAAGGAAGACTTCTGTCTAAATATTGTAGTTTGTAGAATATTAAAAAAGAGTCTTAAATCCAAAGTCTTAAATCCAAAATCCTAGAACAACTGAGAAACAATATGCTCCCTGATCTTCATTCCCCTTATTGCATTTGCATTAGGCAATTGTGTTGCAATAAAGGTCAACCTCTATTGCAGACCTCCAAGGTTCCTTCCAACTCTGTTGTTCTGTTAATAAGTATGAAACTTGTTTTCACATACAGCATTGTATAAATTTAGGATGATAGCTTTGATTTAAACTGAGGTTAGAAATTAATGATTTATAGCATTATAAAAATGATTCTGCTTAATTCATATTTAGTAAGAGTGTGTGATAATAAATTTTAATCACTTTTCAACGGTAAGTGTAGGCTTCATTTTTAGAAACTAAGTACATAGTTTAAAAGTAAGTAATAAATTATTTTCAGATTAGCTTTCAGCAGCAATGGGATATTTTGACTTTTTGATTAAAATAGGCACACAGTTGTCAAATGAACAAGATGTCATTCAATTACTTATAGATGTTAGATATTATAATTTTGTATTATGTACAGTATATGTGTGTATGATATAAATTATATATATATAATTTATATATAATATAAAATACCTACATGAGGCATTCTATTCTACACTATTGTTTCCAAATCCTTTAACTTTGGCTATCTAATAGATTATGAACACTGGAATGCTATAAGTTGTCTATCTCTGTCCTTATCAGTATTTCTAGCAACAGGTAAATTGCTTTAGTAATTTTTATTACTAATGTTTTATGTTTCATAGCTTGACTTCAACAAACAGAATACTATTCCAATAACTGGCACACATGTTTCTGAACTGATGAATTGAAATAGAAAGGTTTTAAAAAATTAAATAAGCAAATTTCAGCCAACACAGCACACAAAATTTAAAACATGGAAGGTAATAATGTTAACATATTCTTCCTCACCTTTTTCTTGCTATCCATAATCTGAGAACAAATTAAAGCTTTCCAGCTATTTCAGGGAATAGCTATATCTGAATAGTGACTGTAGCCTGCTGTCGTGTTAGGTTTTTTTCCCTACAGCTACTCCAAATGATTTCACCGTTTTGCTATTCCTCCTCTCTGTGTTAAGTCAGCTGGGTGATCTTGGGCCAGTCATTCTCTCTCAGCCCAAGTCACCTCAAGGGTTGTTGTGAAGAAAATAGGAATAGGAAGGTGTATTGGATAAATAAAAAAGTAAGTAAGTAAGTAAATGTACACAGGCTTCTTCACCTTTCTTTGAGCTACATGTCCCTTCTGTGATACTCGTTGTCTTCTTTGTCCTTGCATTCTTAGACAGAAAGGTAAAAGCTTAATTCTCTCTCTCTCTCTCTCTCTCTCTCTCTCTCCCTCTGTGTGTGTGTGTGTGTGTGTGTGTGTGTCTATGTGGGTAGGGTGTCCACGACAAATAGAACTGATGAGGCCTTTTAACTGTAATCTCCAGAAAACGTTGTGAACTGACAAACTATATTAAATATGGAAAAAAATGATTGCAGGGTGATGGGAAAAGCATCATCTGAATAATACTGCAAAATGAATGATGTCACATTCTTAAGAAAAGTCATAGGTTACTATTTACAAATTGCATTTAGCAAAGCTATTATGTTGACAAATGAAAACTGAGACAACTTCACTGAAAAAAAATGCATACAGTATTTGAAAGAGATTTTGAAAATCTTACTATATGGTTCCTGTTCTGATCCATTTCCCTTTCCCCAAATAATTGTATAAAATGTTTAAACTTTCAATATGTTTCTGTTCTGATCCAGTGTTTCTCATTTTCACATTTCACTTTGTACTTTATGATTTTCAAGAAACTGAAAATTATATGAAGAAATCATATATTTAATGTATTTATTTCTTGGTTGAATGGGTATATTCCAAATCTTCTTCAAGGTTTTTTCAGTTGATGCAGAAGATGGAAGAACCCAAGACGAGAGAAAAGCAAGAGGAGTTAGTATATGTACTATGCAGGAGCATAGTGCAAGTTCTCATGGTTAAAGCTTGCAAGTTGTATTCCTGTGACATTCATGGATATAGTCTATATTTTGCAATATTTGAAAGTGCTTTTCAGAATCATGTGCTATGTATTGATTGCATAGCCATGCACAATTGAAATGCTAATAGGAGCAACACATTATCTTAAATTCAGTATTTAAATTATGTGCTGCAGTATGATTTGGGTACAATAATATTGTCTAATTTTCTTTTTTGAATGAATATCTGTTTTACAAATATTTTCAATGTTTTTATTTTACCTTGTGGAGATGCAAAAATGCTTTTAGGGCAAAACTCCGAAGCTTTACATTTGTAAAGTTAGCATTTACAAATCCATAAAGGGTGAAATCTGCCCCATTTTTGTCTGAATTTTTTTCCTTTATACCTTTTTACATGGATAGTTTTTTTAAATATATGTTGCTTTTCATTATTTTGACAAATAGGTTATTGAATAGAAGGTAGGTGTGTGTGTGTGTGTGTGTGTGTGTGTGTGTGTGTAATTGAATCTGCAGATGGGCTTTAAATAGGGATGAATAATTCCAATCTTGTCTCCTTCCTATTTTTTCCATTATTTACCAAAGCTGGATCTATCTCTACTTATTCCACGTCCTGGACAATTGTGGAAATGTGTCACCCCCATTTTTTTTTACCATAGCTGAATCCAAAAGCAATAACTTGTCAATAGTCAATAAACTACACTGTTTTTGTCTCCTCTTCCTCACATCATTGCACAATAAGGGGCCTCATTGGTCCCATCATAGAATTATAGCTACAGGCATTGTACTGTACATTTTTTCTTAATAATTAAATACTAATAATTACCTGATGTCCCCAGATTTACGAGGAGTACAAATCCCCAGATTGAACAAGAAAATTAAAGTTAATCTGATGATTCCACTTTCTGAACAGATAAATATCTTTCCCAGTCTCAATTAATTCTCTGGATTTATATTCTCAAAAAAAATCCATTAAGAAGCAATTCAGCCTCATGGTTTGTAAGTTTTGGTCATTCTTTAGACTTTTGTTACAAAGGAAAAATTAAAGGGGTATGTCATTGGAAATGGAATGATATCTACTTGCATCTCCTAAAACTGGCTATTAATAAAAATTTCTCCCTGAATGGGCCATGTATCTTGATTGCACTGGGGTATGACAAGATGTTAAGAAAAATGTTTTTAACCCCATTATGCCACTATAGCATCAGGGAGGATTTGTCTAGGGAGGATTTGTCTTAATATCAATGGGGCAATGAGCAAGTTTTACTTCTTTACAACTAAATTTCCAAGTAGAACATTTTACTTTTTCTCAATTAGCTAGAGAACTACTAATCTGTTTGAAAGTTAAACTTGCACTACCTACAAGTATATACATTAATTCAAAGTTCTATTCTTTGTTGTGCTCCTAGAGCATATCAACATGCAACCTTCTGAGATAAACACATATTTGTGCAGAAGATATTTAACATGTTAGATTGTTACATGCCTTCACAATGCTAAGAAAAGCCAGGTAAAATAATAAACAAAAAGGAAGTGTTTATTTTCAATTGCCAGAAATGTAGGGTTTTGGGGTTTCGTTTTGTTTTTGCAAATCTGCAATGTTTAATTAAAAATAAATATAAATATGAAATAAGATATGAAAACTGGATCCTTAGTTTACTATTTCCAATAAAAATGAAGAGGATGGCATAATTAAAATGTTTATAATCACTTTGCTGTTTCATTTCCTTGGTAGGTAATAAGAAGTCTGTGAAACAGTTAAGAATATTAACCTTACGTTTTCAAAAACTAATCTGATCTAGAAATCTGATTTGGTTATCTGTTTTTTGGAAATGTATTGTGACGTGTTAAGTATATTCAGTCTATTTTAAATATTTGAATATTAAGTACTTTTCTTAGGTATTAAAATCATATCCAGTTTACTAGAGAGGATTCCCACTGCAGATTAGCTGTCTAATCTGAAAATAAAGAACAGTATATCAAAATAAATAACAATATATTTCTTAAAAAGCCATTCTTTATAAATTTTCCTGAATACACAGCAATGCAATATTCTTATTAAGACTAATCAAATATGGACAAAATGATGTGTGATCTCAAAAGTTTTTGACTGATATGATTTTTTAAAATAAACTAGCATTGTTTACTTTGTACATTAAGGGAAAATCATTCTTCATATATGCTCTATTATATGGACTGTTTTTCCTTCATATGCAATGTTTTTTCATAATTGTAATATGATCTTTGAATTTAGCATAGAAAGAAAAGCTTATTTGAAATGTTTCTCAGCATAAGCAGGCCTTGTGAAAATATTTTGAAAAGGAAAGTGCTTATACTATTGAATAAAGTTTGTTTGCTTGCTTTTCAGTAGCATGAGGCTTCTGGTTTGGGACAGTAAAAGAGACCCAGGCACTATACTTTGTTGAGATTCCCCATATACCATATTCTGTCTGACTCACACACACATCTCTCTCAGATTTAAAAAATGACACACAAAATAGTTAAAATGCAATACTCTGTAGAAACTGGGGAATACACTGACAATTTTTCCATATAAACCAATATTTACCAGTAATCTTGTGTTTCTATTTTTGTTTTTTGGCAGACTTTTACCAGTAAATATCGGTTTATTCCTGAAACCAGAAGCCCTAAACATATCTTTGTTTATAAGGTCAGTCTTCATTTCCTGTTTCTGTCCTTCCCCACTTATTTACAAACTCTGTTGTTTTTCAGGTTATGGAAAGTATGGAGTATTCTTTTTGTTTTCCTGCTTGCCACCATTTTTAAAAAAAATTGAACTTTGTTAGATGTGCAGACTGGAGTTTGGGGCACTATTTTCATCTTAGAAAAAATTTTATATAGCTAATAATTATACTGAAGTCCATAAGAACATTCAATTTAAATGTTTTTTATTTTAATATATAAAATTGCAGAGTGAATTAGTCACCCATTTAGCAAAATTCTTAGATGGGCATTGACTACTTATTTGTTAAACATTATATAATTTCCAAAAATATTAACATGTAGTAATGAAGCACTGAGTTTAAAATAAGAAAGTGTTTTAAGTGAATTTTTAAATAGATCTCTACAAAATCATTTAAATAAAGGTAGGATTGAACTTCAATAAAATTTTTGCCAATGAGAGTAGCCAATATGGAGTGACATTGAATTTATTGAATTCAACATATTGAATATATTGCAATATTTTCTGAACATTCTGAACATAATTCACATATTGTCAATTAGTGTTCTTTTGCATAATGCCTTTTATGATTTCAAGTGTTACACTAAATGGGTGTTGTGTAGCATTTATCATATTTGTTTATATCAACAATTCTTCCTTTTAAACAAAATGACTTTCATTCTTGAACTTTCAGAGTTTCTTGTCCCAATTGAAAACTAATTTTCCTCCCCTTTTGCAGCTTTCTTTTTGTGATTATGATTGTGAAATATTATTGGCCACAACTTTAATCTGAGCAATTGACACTGGTCGATCTTCAAATCATTCAGAAGACTTGAAGAGAACTCCTCTTTCTACTCTGGAATTCAAATGTATATGTTTCATCTGAAATAAGTTATTTAAAAGTCAAACATGTCTCATCTTCAGTACCTATTAATTACAGTGCAATTCAAAAAGTTCCAAAAATACTATATTATGAGCCTTACCTATATAGTTAATTCCTTTCATGATTTCAAATTGAAAAACGACTTCATTAATTAGGTATATCAGCTGTGTTTTTTAATGTCAATATTGTAATTTTGTAATATTGTCAATATTTAATCAAATTGTTGCACAGATGCCAATTAAACTTTATTCAAAGTTGCTTCACTTTTCCATGCTATATTTCTGTCAGGATTCAGGTTTCTCAATTAGAAAGATACAGATAATTCTGTGTGCAAACTTTTCCAACAATACTAAATATCCCTATAGAGATACAAAGATATATAGATACATACATACAGTTGGAATTCTAAGCCCAATATTGTTAAATCTTTATATCTGGATTTATATATTTACTGAATGCCTATTAACAAGGTAATTTGAAATTATGTTTAACACAATGATTGGATTCACAATGTCAGACTAAAGCTTCAAATACTGATTTGATAGGCCAGGACAATATATGGCAGCAACCAAACAAGGTCTTTTCTAGCTAATTTGCTCTTGTTACTTTCAAACGTTAAAACAAGCCAGGATTGCCAAGTGTACATTTTTTTCATTGCAGGTAAAAAGCAGAAACTAAGCTTTCAAATGAGTCAGTATTAATAAATCAACCTCAGCTCCTTAAAGATAGCTTCTAATCTGTAGTTGTTAGAAATATTTAATCATAGTCATGAAAATCTATTAATAAATTCTTGTTCCTATTTTTTTTTCTCATTCTTACAATCAGGAAGCAAAAGTGATTATGCCGCGTGTACCCAAAAACTGCTAATTAAAAGTTAACATGGTTTATTTTACCATATGAAGGTTTTTTATTCCTTTATGTGCAAAGCTGCCAATGAAACAGCAGGGTTTGTAAATATTTTTGAATAGATGCCATCAGAAAGATATTAAAAACTGAAAGACATTTCCAAATTTGACAGAATAAACTGAACAATAGTTTAAAAGTAAATCATTTTGAATTAATTTTAAAGTTCTTTGGGCCTGAGATATTCCCAATTTTCTGTTCTTTTGAATTCTTAACTTAGAATGACTCAAATGTAGGATTTGTCCCAAGGCTTTAGCACCTTGTGCACAGTTTAAACATTTCCAAACTGTTTTCTAGGTAAGAAGAATAATGGGAACTACTCTGGAAATCAGTGCTTGTTCTGAAAATCTTTTCTTCTCAAGATGAGGTACCTGCACAAATAATCCAGGAAGTTCAGAACATTATTGTCTCTTGAGAAATAATGACTGCTGGATGACTTTTTGTTATCTGAAAGTAGGGGTACTGTTAAAGTTTATAACCACTTTTAAAATAAAGGGGTTTCCTTTTTCTCACAATAGTGCACATCATTGTATTTGAATGGAAAGATTTGACAGGGCAAAGTAATCCTAAATACCTTTCCTTTCTGGATTTAGAATGTTTTGCACATGTCAATTTTCTGTAAAGATCAGAACACTATTTCTCTTGTCTGCATATTTTTGCTAGTTAATATTTATTAGATGTGCCAAGCTCCATTGGATATATTTTTCTGTAACTTCTGAAATTATCAAATAATCATATACTGTATGAGTGCACACATTAGAACACTGGAATGTTGAACTAAACATTTCAATGTAAATAATTACTGTTCTTAAGTTGCAGAAAAGCCTCAATATCATCTCATAACTGTTGTATTTTGCCCTAATTGGAAATGTTCAGACATTCTGTGATGTATGTACTTGTGCCACTGTTTATGTGTAACTACTAATTATAAATGTAAACATGCTTGTTTCATTGTTCAGAATAGTATTTCTCTTGTTGAAAATATTTTCAGTTAAATGTGAAAAGGAATTTATTTATTTTTTTAAGATTGTCTTGCAAGGTCTGTTTTCTCTACTTTTTTCTTAAAAAATAGTAGGGTAAAGATTGGAATTTTGTCTAGTTTTTCACTTGATAGACCAAAGTTACTATTGACACTGTCTTGCAATGCTGATCAAATGTATATCTTTTTGCACTTTAAATGAATAAGAAATGAGGAAAATCAAAGTGTCAATTGTACATACATTCACTGTACAGTGAATGTATACCATTAGTCAATCTGTTTTTAAACAGAATATTTTCCTTTGTGGGAAGGGGAATACTCAAGCAATGTATTTGCTAGTCGATATAAAGTGTTTACATGTAATTACTTAATAAATTATTTGATTTAAGATGGATCTTTCTGGTGATTTTTAAATGATAATAATATCTGGTTTTTGTCAGAGTATAAATGTTTTAAGATTGTATGGAATAATAAGTTTCAATATATTCATTTGATTAAAAGTCTGACGAAGGCAAAAGTCCTGCACTTGGGGCTGCATGCAGAGAACTTCGCTTCACTGTATTAGAGACCATATAGCTTCAAAAACTACCCTGCTTTTTGTCGACTTTTCTTCTGCATTTGAACAAGTCTGCTGGAACATCCTTGACAGAGGATGTCAAGTTGTGACAGTTGTTCAGGATATCCAACTAGCTGGTTCTGTGGCCTATACTGCAGTAATTGTGTGGGCAGTTTACAGGTGAATCTGCTTAAGAAATGTATGATATTCTGTTATGATACTATGCTATACTAGAGACAAGATCCTAAATGTTAACACAGAACTCAGAAAAGCTGTTGTTCATTCCTTTGGTCCTATAATATTGGGCCTTTTAGGTTTCCTTCAAAGGATTAACAAATACAATTAATCTTTGAATATACAAAAGCAGTGTGTAGATCTGTGTTCTTTTAGTTCTTGCATAAATAAGTTACATTCGGCTATAAAAGGGAGATGTGTGAATATTCAGTGATGAATTGAAAATTATGGATTAATAGATTTTATGAAACTAAAACCAAATCTTATGCTACTGTATCTATATGAGCTGTGATGATGTAGTGGTTAAAATGCAGGGTTGCAGGTTAACTCTGCTCACACTGCCAGGAATTTGATTCTTTCTATCCTGACAAGCTCAAGGTTGACTCAGGCTTCCATCCCTCCAAGATTGGTGAATAAGGACCCAGACTGTTGGGGGAATAGGCTGATTCTGTAAACCACTTAGAGAGGGCTGTAAAGTACTGTGAAGCAGTATATAAGTCTAAGTGCTATTGCTATCTTGAGTGAACATATGAAAACATGTCAACCATTGGCTCTATCCTCATAGCTAACGGTAAAGGTTTTGAACTTTCTCTTACCTTACTTTAACAGATACTATTATAAAAATGAGAATAGAATTCAAATCCATCTTATATCATATCGGCTGTACTTTAGATTAACCGATCAACTGATTAGTGAGAAAAGTGTGCCAAAGTCTCCAGGGTTCTATATAGTAAAGCTATAGAAAAAGTGGCTATAGAATACACAAAGGTTATGGACTATATACCGGTAACTGGGTCTAAATATAAATAGTGATTTGAGATAAAAATTGAAATGTTGAAAGTGTATGTGGCCATTACCGCAAAAGTTTAAATGTTGACAAAATAAGCAAAGTGGTTATTGATATCAGCAGTAATTGATAACAATTAGGGCAAGGGAACAAAGAAGTAGCAAATTAACATCCTATTTTCAGTCCTTAGAGTCCCACCTTTTCTTTTTCTTTTGGTGAATTTAAGGGACAAAATGAAATGCCTTAATGTTTGCAGAGGCTTAACGCACTACTGAACTGCACTCCTTTAGGAGTCTTAAAACCTCAATTTGTAGGCCTATCCCCACCATTTTGGAAAGCAAGATTCAGTCAACAGAAGTTTTGCATCTCTAAGTTATGATGTTATCATTTACCTCTCTAAATGATCACTGTATTTATTTCTGTGTACACTTAGGGTGCATTTGAAATGTCAGACTGAAGTTTTTGAATTGTATTTTATCCTCCTGTTAACATTCAGTTACTGAACAATGTATATATTTCATGACATCATAAAATCAACAGGTTTTATATGCATTAGGCAATTTCACTTATGCAGCCTTTGTTTTTAAAAAGGAGAATATTTGTGAAGTAAAGCTGAAAAATATCCAAGCATGCCATGATAAACCCTTTAACTTGGACAAGGTGTAGTAGGCTAGCGTAATAAAGATTGCTTGTCATCTTTACTCTCTTCAACTCTTTAAACATTTATTGACAATGTATTACTGTTAATGTAATATTATTTCTAGAAACCAGTGACTATTGTCAGTCAGGTTATATAATGTCTCTCACTGGAAATGTGACAGTACATTAGATTTCCAGTAACAGTAGTTTGGCTTTATCCATATTCTTACTATTATGGAATACAATTCATCTGAAATCTATAAAATATACAATGTGGGTCAAAGAGAGAATGTGGGTGTTCTGTTATATTATTTGACATAAAACATCTTTTTCTTAGTATTAGAATTTAATCTGAGATGTAGATATGTAATTACTATGATTCTGTTAGTTAATATCTCATCAGCACAATGGTAACAAAATTTTGGTCATAGACCATAAAATATAGAAAAGAAAAAATACAATAATTTCATTAATTCCACTGAAATGTATAATTGATAAAAGTTTACTAAAAAGTAAATTGCTAATACAATACTATAAAATTAACAGTAAAATATATATGTAAATATTCTTACTATTAATACTAAAATGTAAGACTAATGGAGGCCTCCGAAAGCCACAAACAGAGATGGAAAAGGTTTAGAAAAAAATAAAAGAATATTCTGTAAAATTGCCCATGCTTGGTATCCTTAATTATGTATTTGTGAATTTTAGATGCTGCAGGACAAATTCTACATTGCATGGTTCTTTATCTGAGAGAAGAAGGCCATGAAGAAAACTATCATTACACCTCAACACATGCAAGTAAAGGGAGAATGAAAAATGTTTGACCACATTGATGATAGGAGCAATGTAAAAGGACATATGTGATGCTCTCAAAAAATCATAATTTCTAGAACAGCATACCAGATGCTGAACTTTTAAGCAGCTCAGTTGAATTAATAAATCTATAGAAGTGATCGTTACTAAGGCAAGTATAGTTTAGTAACGTCCTTATTATTTCATGGAAGTACTCCTGAAACAGAACTTCTATCTATCTGTAAAAAATATATACAGGAATTAAGGTTTTCACAGGTTTCCAGTTGTCCTTGCAATATAAGTAGTCCTCAACTTATTCATTTAGTGACCGAAGTTGTAACTGTGCTAAAACTTATGATTATTTTTCATATGACTGTTGTGGCATCCCCATGGTCATATGATCAATTCAGCTGCTTGACAGCTGACTCATATTTATGACAATTGCAGTGTTCCAGGGTCATGTGATCACTTTGTGTGACCTTCTGACAATCAACGTTAATGGAGAAGCCAGATTCACTTAATAACCATTTAACAACTATGGTAAGAAAGGTGGTAAAACTGGTCAAAATTCATTTAACAAATGTCTCAGTTAGCAAAAGAAATTTTGGGCTTAATTGTGGTCAGACGTTGAGGACTTGCTATATGCAGGTTCTAAGATTGAGACAGGGTGTTGGTCCTACCTGATACGCGCCTTCTTGTCATACTGAGCAGAGAATCCAATGCTTGGGTGATCTCCCTGTCCTGATCACATGGTTGAGTTGACCAATTAAATTACACCTGTCAACTGAATATGCCCCAGTATTTTCAGTGAAGAACTTAATCGATGTCTGGAACTCCTGTAAAAAGCAAATTCCCTGGCCTCCCTAGCAAACTCCTGATTGGAAGAAGAGGAGGAGGGTTTTGGATTCTCTGCTCAGCACAACGAGAAGGAGCGTATCAGGTTGGACCAATGCCCTTTCTCCGTTGAGGCTCAGCAGAGAATCCAATAATTGGGACCTACCAAAGCTAGCTGTCCCAGGGTGGGATCCCTCTGCTAAATCAATGGTCTTCCGTCAGACGAACTTGCTGCAAGACCCTATGTCCAAAGGCAGTGTCAGAAGAAGTGAAGGCTGGATAAAGGGGTAAGGAGAGGACCAGGTAGCTGCTCTGCATATTTCTTAGAGAGAAGATTGTGTAGACCAGGCTGAAGAAGTAGAAGCACTCCTGGTTGAATGCGCTCTAATGTGACCTGGAATTGGCAAACTTTGGGCCTCATATGCTCTAATTATGCATGCCCTGATCCATCTCCCTATGACTGTGGAGGAAGCTTTAGGACCTAAGGAAGCTGGATGGAAATTTACAAACAGAGCCTCCATTTGCCAGAAGGTGGAAGTACTTTTCAAGTATATATGGAGAGCTCTGTGGACGTCTAGAGTATGCCATTCCCTCTCCCTAGGGTGTGACGGTCGAGGACAAAAATCTGGAAGAATCAACTCCTGCGACCTGTGAAAACATGAATTTACCTTGGGCAAGAAGGTAGGATCTAATTAAGTACAACCTGATTAGAGTGGAAGATGCATACATCCTCCTGCGTTGATAGAGCTGCCAATTCTAATATTCAATGAACCGAGGTGACAGCTACAAGGAAGAATACCTTGAGAGAAAGAAGGCGTAGAATAGAGAAGATGTGCACAAAGGTTGAAAGGGATCTGTTGTGAGGGCCCTGAGGACATTAACTAAATCCCAAGTGGGATATCTATCTATGACGGGAGGTCTGCAGTTGACTGCCCCCTTTAGAAAGCTCCTAATAATCTGATGATGATCTAGAGATTTCCCTTTCCCTGTGTGCAAGACCGTAGAGAGGGCCACCACCTGTCTATGTAAGGTATTGTGTAACAGTCCCCTTTCCAGACCCTCCTGTAAAAAAATCTAGGATCTAGGGAACAAATGCTAAGGAAGGGTCTATCTGAGACCTAATGCATCATTCTGAGAAGGTGGTCCATGTGGCATCATAGATACAGTTGGTAGAATCTTCTGGATGCCTGAATAGTCTTGATGACTCCCTCAGAAATGTTAGCCTTTTTCAAGGCCTGCAGCTCAATCTCCAGGCGGTTAACTGGAACTATCCCAGGTCGGGATGAAGCAGTGTCCCCTGCTGGAGAGAGAGGCGATCGAGGGGAAGATGCCAGTGGCGTGCAACTGACAGGGCTATTAGGTCTGCGAACCATGGATGTCTCAGCCAGAAGGGAGCCAGGAGGATGACTTCTGCTTCCTCCTCCAAAATCTTCTGAATTAGAGCTGGTATTAGTAGAAGGGGAGAGAAAATGTAAAACAAGCCTGGAGGCCAAGGACTGTGTACAGCATCCATCCCTTCTGCTAGATGACAAAAATACCAGGTGAAGAACCGTGGTAATTGGTTGTTGGAGGGGGGGGGGCAAAGAGATCCATGACCGGTAACCTGAAGCAAATTGCCCTGAAGAGCAAGGGGTCGATTTGCCATTCCGCGTGATCTATTTGTGAATGGCTCAGTCAATCTGCTTGAATGTTCCTGATGCCGGAGATGTGTTGAGCCCGAATGGAATTCAGATGGGTTTCCGCTCAAAGGCAAAGTGTCCAGGACTCCACCATAAGAAACATGACCATGTGCCACCCTGCCTGTTGATGTGGGCCTTGGCAGCCACATTGTCAATGAGTACCAAGACATCGCCGGTGACTGCTACCACTGAAGGGAATGGACGACATCCGCTGGAAGACAGACCCTGGAACAAGAGTTGCTGTGACCCTCTCTTTGTACTGGAAGCAGAAACCATTGAACAGGGCGCAAATGTATTCTAGCATAAGGGACAACATCTATACAAGATATAAACTTTCCCAACAACTTTGACAACTGTGCGAGGGGCACTGTTGACTGTTGTTGGACCTTCCTGAATACTATCTAACCTGTCCTCAGAGAGAAAAACTTGGCAATCTGTGGTGTCAATAATAGCACCCAGAGGTTGTAAATGGGTAGTGGATAATAGGTGACTCTTGGCAATATTGACCAGAAACCCATGGTTATGCAAGGTTTCAAACGTGATATGGACATCTTCCACGACTTGGGAATAGGAACTAGACTGTATAAGGATGTCATCTAAATAGGCCTGCCAAGCGTATACGGATGGAGTGAAGATGAGCTAGCAATGCTGCCAGGATCTTAGTGAAGACCCAGGGGGCCGAAGATAGGCCAAATGGAAGAGCAGTATATTGGTAATCTGCCCTGATAGAAAAACCAAAGAAACCATCTATGAGCAGGAAGAATAGGAATATGGAGATATGCTTTACACAGATCAATAGAAGCCAGGAAATTGCCCTCCTGACACAGACCAAAATGGATTTAAGAGAGTGCATCTTAAAATGCCTGTACTCGATGTACACATTGAGTCTCTTAAACTCAAGAATTGTTCTCCAGCCACCCAAGGATTTGGGTGTAAGAAATACTCTGGAATAGAACCCGGAACCCCACTGGTAAATGGGGATGGTCTCTATGGCTCCGATATCTAACAAGTGCTGTATTGCTGCCTGCATGAGAGATCTTTTAGTAGGGGAATGGCTAACTGGACACTTGACAAAATGCCTCAGGGGAATGGAGAGAAATTCAAGAACCAGTCCATCTCTGATGGTGCTGAGGACCCATCTGTCTGAAACAATCTCCTCCCACTGGTCTGCAAACCAATGCAGGACACTAGAGGGGAGACTATTTGGCACACCTGAAGGGGCGATCTCCAGTGCCTCAAAGGGGGTACTTAGCCTGAGGAGGGGGCCTGTACCTTTCTCTGTAAAGGGTCCTGAGGATGATCTGGACATCAGATGAAGGGCCTGTGGTGTGGAGCAGCTGCAGGACAAGGTCTGAAGGAGGAAAGGCACTGAAAAGGAGAGAACTTGGGATCAGATTTTCTTGCCTGGGAAGGCAAGATCTTTCTCTTTTCCCTTGACTCGATTAAAAGGGGGTCGATAGTCTCCCCAAAAAGCCTGTCACTTTGCAGTGGAGCTGAAGCAAGCCTCCACTGGGTTTGGCATCCACCTGCCAATGCCATAGCCAAAGGAGTCTTCTAGATGTAGCAGAAGAGCCCATGGACTGGGACGCAAAGCAGATAGAGTCAAGTATGGCATCAGAACAGAATTGTGTGGAAGCAATTATTTTGCTGACATCTTGTTGTAATCTGATGTCATCAGCGGGAAGTTTGTCCTGCAGCTGGCGCAACCACTTCAAGGTGGTACGGCTGAAAAGGGTAACTGTTGAAGAAGTTCTGACAGACCATGCAGCATACTGATAAGATTGACGGAGAACCATCTCAGCTCTCCTATCCTCTGGCTTAAGTGTCTCCACGGGATCCCCAGATGTTACATAGGGGGATACCAGTGATGCCACAAAGTCCTCCACTGAAGGGAGCTGAAGGATATCGAATAGACCATGATCAGGCTGGTAGAACCCCCTGTCAGTGGTGGTTGGAGAGATTTGAGTTCCTGGCTTCAGCCACTGTTTCTTAATACAGTCTATCACTACCTGAGGGGTAAGCTGTAAGCCACCAGAGTGGAAAACAAAGGATTTTTAGTGCAATGGGATGTGGCAGCACTCTCTGAGGAAGAGGGAGGATCCTGAAAATCAGCAGTTGCCCTGGTATAGTGAGTAAAATAGGCCGGGAGGAAAGAGACCCACGGTGGTGGAATTATCAGGTAGGGGATTTTCATCCTCCAACAGATCCAACCCCCCCTTGTTTCTCCCTCTTCAGAGCCTGAGTCCCAGCTTTGATTGGAGGAGGCTTGCAACCTTGTTTGCCACAAATCTATGTCTGGATGTTCCTGAACAAATTGAGAAGCAGGCATGGAAGGCTGAAGAGCTGATGTCCCGTGAAACTGGTGAAGTCCCACAAATCCTTTGGCAATTGCTGAGACTAGGGAAGATTTCAACTCAGTCACAACATCCAAAAGATCTTCCCTGCCACGCAAACCTACAGCAGTAAGCATAAAGGAGGCAAAGACCACAGCAGGCAAAGAGGGAGAAGATGAAACCTCCCAAGCTGGATCTGAGGAAAGACCAGGTTGTGTATGTCCCCATGGGTTCTGGACATGGAAGAAGATGTAGAAGGTTGTTTTTGAGAAGCAGAGCTTCTCTTCTCTGCTTTCTTGAACTCCCTTTCAAGCGCCTTCTGACGCCTGGAGGCTGCTTTCTCCTTGGCCCTTGTAGAGGTCCTATGCAGCGCTTTGGCCTTGATCTTATTTGATACACTTCTGGAAGCAAAACTGAGTATACTCTGTCCAAACTTAGTAGAATGAGTAGGTAGAGACAGGATTTGAGGTTCCTCCTCTTTAATAGCCACAGGGGGCTGAGGATTATCTCCCATGGTATGGTGAAGATAATTGTTAGGCATGGGCTATGTCTAAAAATTCTCTGCTGTATTGAATTAGGTGCTGCACTTTTCATTCTGGCCAGGCGAGGGAGCCCTAAGGCAAAAAACTGTGCCAGGAAATCTGCCTAGTAACAGCAGTTAACAGGCTGTCTGCAGAAGATTTAAATAATATCTGAATGTTTAATTAAGAAAACTGCTGCAAACAACTAAAAACCCCCAAGAATGAATTGTTTTTAACAGATCAAAGCCTACAGTCTCTCAGTCAATTCAAATGAGTGTAAAAACCAAGGCTAAAGGAGGAGAGTAGCAATCCTGCTCACTCCACCCCCCACCCTAGCAGCAGTTTCATGCCTTTTCCAATGGCTGTGAAGCACTGAGGGAATAACAGGGCTAATGAGCCCACAAACAATTGTAAATGGCTTCCCTGTGAACAGGATTAGACAGAGACGATATCCAGTAATTAAATAATAAATGCTAAGGAAGCTGCCAAACAGCCCTCTTTCAGAGAGGGAAAAAAGCAATCAGCAAGGTTTGGGCAAATGCCCTGTCATTGTCCTTGCCTGGTCTCCACTGTGGGAAGAGAACAGGCTATCAGGGGAAAAAAGGCTCTTTGAGGTAAAAACCTCTTCAGCCAGTCGCTTGCCACTTTGTCTCAGCCCGATCTACCGGCCGGTAGTGTGAACGGAGGAAGAGCAGCCAAACCGGTCTCTTCACAGCATTTTGTTCACTGCAGCAGGGCTCTGCCTGCAAGCACTAAGCCACAAGGCAGCTGAGGGAAGGAAAGTCCCAGGAAGGAGTTATGAGGCTGTCGGGCCAATGGTATGATCCTCCTCCCTCCAAATATAGGTTGAAGCTGTCAGCTGAAACTCAGCTGGTCAGCAGCAATCGCCCTCCCCTCACAGGGAGAAAATACGCAACCAGCAGCCTCCCTGAATCCTTCTATTGCTAAAATCCGAACCTGAAGAATAATGACAAGTAGAGAATCCAATGATCCAAAGGTTGAGCTCCAGAAAAAGCTGTCTTGATCAGAAGTGAGTCAAAAATTCTGGGGACATACTCAGTTGATAGATGCAATTTAATTGGTCGACTCAACCATGTGATCAGGACGAGGAGATCACCCAGTCATTGGATTCTCTGCTCAGCCTCAACAGAGAAAAGAAATCTTAATATCAATTGGTAAGGAACAATAATAAAAATAGTTCATTGTGGGATTATAATTGGTTGCTATTTATGAAATAGGATGCTTGACTAGATGGGTATACTCTGATCCAAAAAGTTTTTCTTATTATTACAATCTTCAATGGTTGTTTATTAATATATAAATTACTTTTTAATGTTCTTGAACCTGTTTGCATCATGGATTATGTCAGAGTTTGCAGCAGCAATCACATTCAGAAAGCACGCACAAGTAATGATTCAGCAGGATTCAATAACTTCTCTTTCTATATAATATAGCACATATACAATACCCAAGCAGGTTTTTCCAACATGGTAGTAAGTACAAGCAAACACAAGCAGAAGAGTTAAAAGTTTCAGTTTCAGTTTCAGAGCTCAGCACAGACCATGCCCAGGCTCCTTGCTGTTTCAGTCACCAATCAGTTCCCATTGGTTGATCTGTTTCTATGTCTCTTCCAGTCTATGAACTTTCATACACTGACAGATTATCATATACGTTCCTAAATTCAAATTATTCCCTTTTTTCTCTTCTTAACAGGTACAAATAGTAAATCCAGAGTAGCATATGTTCTTAATATTACCCATTAACATGGTTTTGGAGGCTTCTGTATGTCACTTCTAATAAAAATGTTTTTTAAAAAATTTCTATGCTACATTTCTGACATATTGTTAACTGGTTTTCTAAGGATAAGGCTCTTGATTTTTTTTTTTAAATGTTAGACCTTTTGATTAATTTGTGACATGCTGAAGTCTATAACTGGATTATCAGATAGCAACTGAAGGACAATTTATGGTTTTATAATATAGTTTTAAATTTAACTAAAAAGTACATAAATAAGCTTAAACTTATTTAAAATCTACTTACCGACCTAGCGGGCTCCTGGTGAGTTGTGGGGGGTCTGCTGGGTTGGCAGAGTCGAAGAAGAGCCGGCGGTGTATTTTTGGCAGGATGGCGGCAAGGAAGTCGGAGGCGGTGGAATCGATCTGCGGTTCGGCCTGTGGCTTGAGGCAGGGGCGGCAGCGGCTATGGAGACTTTGGCGACCAGACCCGCCTGGGTTTATTCAGCTTGGGGCGGTGGAAGTGGGAGAGCATTCCTGGCAGGGGCAAGGTCCTCAGTGGCGGCATTTCTGGCAGCCTTGCATGCCCGGCAAAGCCCCGATGATAACGAAGAAGACGGAAGTGGCGATGGTGGCTTGTGATTCAGCTGGCGGTTTGAGGCAGGGGCGGCGGCAGCTGCGGCTGTTTCCCTGGCTAGACCCCCCTCGACGCGAGGCGACAACAGCGGGGGAACGTCCTTGGCAGCCTTGTCCATCTGTCCACCTCCCCCTGGCCGTCGTGGTTTGTCCGCTCCCTGGCCGGGCCCCGTTGGACTGCCCGCCCCCCAGCAGGGCTTTCAGGAGCCTTT
>JANHFJ010003336.1:0-11622 GCA_032468195.1 Cerberus rynchops
ATTCTCAAACTTACATGGGAAAAGACCTGAACAGACCTAGACCTGCATACCTGCACCCGTGAAAATCTATGAAAACATATATATATAAAGAGTAATGGGGGGAGAGTTCAAATTGATTAAAAAAAAATAGCCGCTCTATAGTAGAAAGAAAAAAAATACTGCTGTTTACCATACAAGGCTCTAAAAACAAAAGGCTTGTTCTTTGAAGCTCACTCCAAACACCTCTTGCTTTTTTTTTAACCTCTGGTTTAGATTAACAGTGGTAAAATACCAGCTGAATAAACAAGTCTTCTAACCTCAAGGTTTAATTAAAAAAAAAAGAAGCACACCTTCTGCAAACGTGAATGGAAAATCACAAGAAACCTCAGCCTTATTCTCAAGCTTCTAGATTGCAGTGCTAGTCACCCCCTCTTGCTTTAAGCATTCAAACATTCAACATTTATTTTTAAAAACGTTTAAAGAGTTTAAAGAGAAGAAGAAATAAGGAAACCCAAAAATAATGTGGAGAAAGATAAAAAAATTGCATTTAGAAAAACCAATTAATCTGAT
Organism: Cerberus rynchops; assembly: GCA_032468195.1. Taxonomy (NCBI): domain Eukaryota; kingdom Metazoa; phylum Chordata; class Lepidosauria; order Squamata; family Homalopsidae; genus Cerberus; species Cerberus rynchops. Next base: position 550 of record JANHFJ010003336.1, read on the forward strand.
CTGATCTGAAAAATCAGTAAAAAGAAAAGCCTTTCATTCAGCAAGGGAAAGAAAAAAAGGCCAAATACAAAAGCAAGCCCAGTCCAGCTTCAACTTAGAAGTTTTATAAAAGTCTAGAAAAAGGGGAAAAAAATCCAGTTTATAGTTAGATTTAATTCCGAATCTCGGTCTCTGTTCTTTAACACACTCAAAAAAAAAAAAAAAAATTTCCACGGTGTTCTCCAACAAACAGTATCAGTTTAAAAAGCTCATCTCACCCAGCTGATACACTGTTGCAATCTTCTTCCGCCTTTCCCGGAGCTGTCCCATCTTCAACAGCTTTGGGGGCTGCCTCTTTGCCACTGGCAAGAGGGCTTCACCTGGATCAACCAGGGACTTTCAGGGTGTCCCTGATATCCCCTGGATGTGCCCTCGCCTCTCACCATCGCTACGGGATGGTTTGGGTCCAAACGGACTGTCCAGCAGCTGGAGTTTCGACCTCGACCTCGGAGCAGCCGGGTCGCACGTCATCCTGCCACGACATCAGCTCCACCTCCCATCTATTTCAATCTCTTGTATATTTCTTAATTCCTCTGTCATCCATATCATGTCTATCCTTAACCAGGATTCATATCTATTGGAATAAAATATAAATTGTTTCTCTTTTAGGTGCAATTCTCTCCAAACATCTTGGATAGCCAATTCCTCTTTTATTTTTACAAATGAGTTTGGAAGAGTTCTCTTTGGTAATTTGATTAATTTACTAGATTTATAATCCAAATCCAAGTCTATAATGAAGTTAAAGTCCCCTAATATGCAAATATTTTCATATTCCAATTCTGTAATTTTTTTCTGAAGATTGTTAAAGTCCTCTTTTCCAATGTTCGGTGCCTAAATTCCTACCATTAGTATCAGTTTTGAAATAAATATTATCTCTACCATCAAGTTTCTACCTTCTCCATCCACATAGATTTGATTAGCTTTTATAGGTTCTTTAATGTAGAAGACTACACCTCTTTTCTACTCTTGTGGTGCTAAAGATGTAAATATTTTCCCAAGTTTTGTACATTCTAATAATTTCTGGTGTTGTTTAATATGAACTTCTTGTAAGCAAATTATGTCCAAATTTAATTTTTTTTAATTTATTAAAAGATCTGCTTTGTTGGATCTGCTTTGAGTTCAGTCCAATTATATTAATTGAAAATAGATTAGGATTTCTTCCATGTTTTAGCTGTATAGATAGGTGTTATCAATCTGGTTCTCACTTCTCTGTGTGATCTTTGGTATTGCTCTTTCCTGCATTCTCTCTTCCTTCTCCACCTTTTTCTCCACTTCAGTTTGTAGCATTTCAGTTCCACCTACTGCTCCTTGCTTCCCATTGTTTGTCGCTTTTAGTTGTCTTGTTTCTTCATGGGTAGCAAAAAATTCTACATAGAATTGCTACGCTTTTTCTATTGAATCCGGTCTGTATCTCTGTTCTATCCATGCTACAAGAATGCCTTCTGGGATCAGCCATCTAAAATCCACTTCACTCTTAACCAGCTGCTTGGTCAAAAATTGGAAATGTTTTCTTATCTCTCTCACTCTTCCAGGCACTTGTTTTAAAATTATTAATTTTTTTCCTTTATACTTTAATGGTTTGACTCTCACTTTTTGCAATATTGCTAGTTTAGTTGCTTTCTTTGTAAATCTCATGTGCATCTCTCGGAAATTTATTTCTTGTTGCATATCTAGTGTGCACTCTAAATATTTTGTCGATTTCATTCATCCATCAGGAGTGGTATCAAGAATTGGTGCCAACAACTCTGCCATTATTTCTATCAAATTCTCGCCTTTTTCTTCTTCAACATTCTGAAAGCACAGGTAGTATTCAGCTCTATCCATTTCTAATGAACTAATTCACCTCCTCCTTCACTTCTTCCTTCCCCTTTTTTATCTGACCCTTCAGATAAAATGCATAAATTGCAGCATGGTCTTCATCTCCAGATACATAACATTAGTTTTCTCCTGCTGAAGCATAAACTCCATATTTCTTTGCCCCACCAGGCTGGAAGCTACTGATGATTGTGCGGAGGAGGGTGCAGAAGCAGATTTCTTCATTTTGTTTTCTAGTCAGGTCTTAATTGTGATCCAATCAAAATTGTTAAATTGTAATCCAATAACGTGAAAGTTAATTATAATCCAATCAAAAATAGGGAATATTGATTCAGCAACAGAAATCCAAAAAAAGTGGAGAGAAAAAAGGAAAAAAATATCCAAAGTACATAAAGGAGAAAAATGAGAAAAGTAAAAAAAAGGAACTCAAAGAGAAAAAATGAATTTGTAATCCAATATCGGCCCATTGCCCCCAAAAAGAAACAAAGACCAATAACTTTTAAAAATTCGTTCAGAGAACGATAAAAAAGAGGAAAATAATTTCCAACTAGAAGAAAAAACAATAACTTCTAGTCAATAGTAAAAAAGAAAAAACAGTTCAACAAGGTATTCAGGAACAAAGATAAATCTCTCTTAAAGCTTTCTCAGGCTGTCTATATATTGTATTTCTTTTTAGTCCAATAGCTGTTACTGTTCAAAAGGGATTCAGTAGTTCAATCTCTATCTTTGTTCTTTATTCTTATAAACAAAAGGTAAAAACTTTCTTATAAATACTGCTTATAAATGTAGCCAATTCTTATCTTCTAGGAGGCAGTTCTCAAAACAATTTTCAAGGCTACAATGTATCATGTTTTCACTCTCTTTTCTTGTAATTTTCCTTTCTCAGGTTTCCTACCACCTCTAGATGGCACTAGTGTTCTTTTATTTTTTTCTTTCCCTTCCTCTTTGATCGGCTTAAAACTTAAGAGTTTAAAATTGAAAAGTAATAAAAAGTTTTTCCTTTCCCCCAACTTTTTCTTTCCTGGGGGGGAATTTTGATCAAAAACACAATTCCAAATTTACATTAATTAACACTCTACAGTCTGAAATACCCAGATTCCTGCTTCCTTTTATTGCAAAGTTTCCTTTAAATCAGTTTAAACAGCTGGCTGTCAAATTTGCTTTGACGCTTCTTCCAGGGTGGTGGAAGTTAAAATCCGCCACCCCTTTTTAACTGCACACTCTTAAATTGATTATCCAGGGTCTTCACGCTAGTTAAAAAAATAATTTCTCACTTGCAGCAAACGCACAAATATTTAATCTTTCCGCATCTTCAAACGGCTGTCACAGCTCCAGTCTGGCACGCAGATGCCATCTTCTTCGCTCCGCAGGTTCCAAGAGCTTATTACAGGTCAACCCAGGAATTTGCGATCTTTCCGCATCCTCAAACGGCTGTCACAGCTCCGGTCTGGCACACAGATGCCATCTTCTTCACTCCGCAGGTTCCAAGAGCTTATTACAGGTCAACCCAGGAATTTGCGATCTTTTGGGTTGCACCGCCAAACACTCTCCTTCTTCATCACTCTCACTCTCCTTCGAGGTGACTTAGGTTCTTCAAAGCCCCTGCAAAGGTGAAATCAGCATGAACGCTCCATGGAAGTTGCGCTGTACCGCCATGAAGTTAGCATCTGATCCATTCTAGGAGGTTTTCATCTTTGGTTTCAATAATTTCTGTAGCAATGCAGTGATCCTTTACAAACAGTGCAATTCCACCTCCTCTTTTATAGGGTCTGGGTTTTTTTGAACAGTAGTTCTATCAGTGTGTTCCAGTCATGGATTTCATCCCACCACATTTCTGTTATTCCAACTATATCATAGCTATCTTCATGTATTAATAGTTCAGGTTCACCCTGTTTGTTACCCACACTTTGTGCATTTGTATATAGGCACTTGAGGTCTTTATGTCTGACTCTAGGTATGCTTCCTATGTCTCCTATTTGATGTTTTGAGTTTGTCTTCCTTCCCACCACTCCTTACCTCATTATTTTACTTGTTTCCTAGGGGTTTTTGCTTGGAATTAAATCACCCTCCTCCCTCAATTTTAGTTTAAAGCCTTTCTGATAAATTGAGCCAGTCATTTTCTGAAAACATTCTTCCCAGTCTTTGTGAGGTGCAGCCCTTCCTTTGCAAAAGCCCATCATGAAGGTAGTGTAGGCCATGCAGTTCATGATTTAGGAATCCAAAGTCTTTTTGGCAACATCACTCCTTTAGCCAGTGGTTCATTTCTAGAATCCAAGAGATTACCGGATGTTGATCTTTTGTTGGCAGTACAGATGAACAAATTACTTGTGCATCTAACACCTTAACTTTCTTGTCTAGCTGCACTCAATATTGTTTTCAAGTCCTTTTTTGTGTCATTTGTTCCTACATGTAGTTGTAGAAATGAGTAGTAATCTGTGGGTTTTATTACTTTGGTTAGGTTATCAGCCATATCTTTGATTTTTGCTCCAGGGAGACAGCATATTTCCCTAATTTGTATGTCTGGTCTATAGATGGCTGGTTCTGTTCCTTTGAGAATAGAATCTCCTATCACCAACACTCGCCTTCCTTTTTTAGGGGTTGCAGTCTGGGGTGCTTTTCTGTTTATCTCAGGTAAGTTTGTTGATGTGACTTTTTAAAGTATTTAATGATTTCTCTTTTCTACGTGTTTGCATGTTTCTTTGAAAGGGAGGTTGTGGGTCTGAGTATTTTCAACTAGGGAGAGAAATTGGTTGTTCAGTTTTAATGGAGCTGCTTCAGATTGGATTAGAGTGGGCAGCAGGGGTTTGTTAGATGTGTGCTGCTTATTTCTTTGATTATTGTGTTTCCTTCTATGTGTGACATGCATCCATTTGTCTATCTCCAAGGGTTTATTTGCAGGGTCAATTCCTCTGGGAGTTATTTGTATATTATTTGGTTCAAACTGGGTTCAAACAATTTGGTTCAAACAATTTGTTCATTATTTGGTTCAAACTGGGCATAGCTTTTTTGCATAGGTTTGTCTAGAGCTGCCTCTCTTTCCCTTCTGTCTATTGGAACCTCAGGCTTAATTTGTTGCCTTCACTTCTTTCGTTCACTGCTCTGGCCTCTTGTTGTTTTCTCTGCTAGGTCCCTTCTGTCCTTAAGTGCTCTGCTCTTTTCAGCCTCATCCCTGCACTGGTCAGCTTTCTTGGCCTGCTATTCAGCTTTCCGGTTGGCTCAATTCCACTGTCTGGTCTGCTCCTCTCCACTATCCACTCAGCTCTACCATGGCTTTCCCCTTTATTTTCTGTGCTTCTCTCAGGTTCTAGCTCTCTATGCTGTCCTGTGCTGCTTCTGGCGCTATCTCCTCCCTGTTGCACTGCTGCTGCTTTTTGCTCTACATTCACATTGTTCCTGTTTGCTTGTCCATCATGCCAGGACGCTGCTTCCACCAGCAAACAGGACCGCCTGGATGGTCCCTAGCAAACTCATCTCTCCTCTCTTCTCCTCCTCCCTGCTCTGCTCTCTCACTAACGTGCCCTTTTGTTCTCTGCCTATCACTGTGCTATCCTCAGTCTGCTGGCTTCTCTGTCCCACAACTGATTTTCCTCCCTGCTCCACAACTGGCCCCACTTGCTCACCAGCTTGCCTCTTTATTTTCCACCAGTTGGTTTTGCTTCAATCAGTTTGGCTCTCCGGTTTGGCTCTCGGCTCACCTCACTTCAGTACACAATCCTATCTAATTGTAGCCTTCTATCTTCTATTCTATCAATTTTCCTATGATTTATTTGGCAGGGCTATACTTTCTTCTGATCATCTGTTAAACACCTAAGAGGAAGAATTGATGATGACTGTATTCATACAACTGATCCCTTTCCCCCTACTTCAGATTATATCACTTGTGATTTGCTATCATTTCAACTGCTTGAGTCTTCAGAATCAGATGTAAATGTAGGACCTGCACATTAGAGGATGCATGATACAAAAGAGCAACATTCCTGCCAAAATCTTAATTCAGGACTGTTTTTAGGACTTCGTTTAGATACATAACCTATATATGTAAATTTTAGGTGATCATTAGACAAATCAGTCACAGGTTAAGTATCCCTTTTTTGTTTCTATTATTCAGATATGAGGGAATCAAAAATCTCTTTGTCAAACTGCTCTATATTAAAAATATACCCAGTCATCTTTCTGCTCACTCATTAATTACAACTTGCTTGTATGGGTGAACTGGAAGCAACAGATCTAGTACACTGGTTTTCCTAAAATTGGTGAGGTTCAGTTAGTTTTAAATGTCAATAGTAGGGATGGGCAACCTTTTCAGTTCTGAATGCTGCTTTGATTATTGAGTTGGGGATCAGGGGCTGAACATTTTAAGGAGGATGCTGGATCATGGGATGTACTTTCTTAAAGAGAAGAAGGAAGCTTTGTTTCTTCTCCATGAACCAGTTAAAGATTGCTCCCTTTTTTTGCCATAAGGGAAAACCAGCAATTTTTATCGACCAACTCAGTAGTAAAAAACAATAGTGGTCTTTGATGTTTTGTAGACTATAGTATTTGTTGCAATAGTTATTGAAATATATTGTCCATGTGGTTGCCCAATTCTGCATTTTACATTATATAGTAGCAAAGTACGAAATTGACCAGGTCAAGGCTCACACTTGCTTTTCGAGTGGATTCCAAAAAACACACTATTTGTCTCCCCCCATCCCAAAAAAGTGAGTGGGACCAGGACAAAAATTCATTGTATGTATAATATTCTGTAAACATTTGTTTAATAATGTCTGCTGCTATTTAATTGTAATTAGGTCATAATATTTTAAATTATCTGGAAGTAGCACTCAAACCTTGAAAGCACTGAGGTATTATCTGATTAGATTCTTTTTTCATTACAGGTGAAAGCCAATGATTCTGATCAGGGTGCCAATGCTGAGATTGATTATTCCTTCCATCAGGCTTCAGATGTAATTCATCGACTGCTACGCTTAGACAAAGCCACTGGACTCATCACAGTACAAGGTCCTGTTGATCGTGAAGATATTAATGTGCTCAAGTTCTCAGTGTTGGCTAAGGACAAGGGAGCCAACCCAAAAACTGCACGTGCCCAGGTAGTGATCAATGTCAGGGATATGAATGATAATGCTCCCTCCATTGAAATTCGTGGTATTGGTTTGGTGACTCATCAGGATGGCATTGCCAATATTTCGGAAGATGTGCCAGTTGAGACACCTGTGGCTCTGGTACAGGTGTCTGATCGGGATGAGGGTGAAAATGCTGTTGTAACTTGTGTAGTGGCTGGTGATGTACCTTTTCAGCTGCGACAAGCCAGTGATACTGGCAGTGATAGCAAAAAGAAATACTTTCTACAAACCACTACACCGTTGGATTATGAAGCAGTGAAAGAGTATACGATTGAGATTGTAGCTGTGGATTCTGGTAATCCACCTCTGTCAAGCACTAATTCCCTAAAAGTTCAGGTGATGGATGTCAATGACAATGATCCAGTGTTTAGCCAGAGCTCAACAGAGGTGGCATTTCCTGAAAATAATTCCCCAAATGACTTGGTGGTAGAAGTGAGTGCTACTGATGCAGATAGTGGATCTAATGCTAAACTAGTCTATTCCCTTGCTGGAGAATCTTTATCAAAAGACACCTTCTCAATTGATCCAGAATCTGGTGAAATCCATGTAAAAAATGTGCTGGACCGGGAACAGCAAGAACGCTATGAATTCTTAGTAGTTGCAACTGACAAGGGTAGCCCTAGCCGCAAAGGAACTGCCTCAATTGCCATCAGTGTCATGGATCGCAATGATAATGATCCGAAATTCATGCTTAGTGGCTACAATTTTTCTGTCATGGAAAACATGCCACCGCTGAGTCCAGTGGGCATGGTGACAGTTATTGATGCAGACAAAGGAGATAATGCTGTCATTCAACTCTCAGTGGAACAGGACAATGGTGAGTTTGTCATCCAAAATGGTACTGGAACCATTCTCTCCAGTATATCTTTTGATCGTGAACGACAGAGTACTTATACTTTCCGGCTTAAAGCTGTGGATGAGGGAGACCCACCTAGATCTGCTTATGTGGGGGTGACAATCAATGTATTAGATGAGAATGACAATGCTCCTGTAATTATATCTCCATCCAATGCTTCCTATAAACATATTCTGCCTAACACTAGTCCTGGACAACAGGTTATGAGTGTTGGAGCTGAAGATATTGATTCTGGGATCAATGCTGAATTACTATTTAGAATTGCTGGAGGAAACCCCTTTGAACTCTTTAAAATTTCATCTGTAAGTGGAAATATCACACTAGAAAAAGAGATTCTCCGCAAGCATCATGGACTTCACCGCTTGGTTATACATGTAAATGACAAAGGGAAACCTTCTCACCATGGCACAGCATTAGTTCATTTTTATGTGAATGAAACATTGGCTAACCGGACACTGTTGGAGACTCTAGTAGGACACAGCTTGGACACACCTATTGACATTGACATTGCTGGTGACCCAGAGTATGAGCGCAACAAGCAGCGCAGTAATATTTTGTTTGGAGTCATTGCTGGCATAGTGGCTGTCACCTTGATAATTTTGCTTGTTGTGCTGGTACGCTACTGCCGTCAAAAGGAGGCCAAAAGTGGCTATCAAGCTGGCAAAAAGGAAACTAAGGATCTGTATGCTCCCAAACAAAGCAGCAAAGGGAACAAAGCCAAAGGCAAAGTGAAAAAAAGCAAATCCATTAAGCCACCAAAACCAACTGAGGATGAAGAAGAAACAGGTCTGCAGAAATCGCTTAAATTCAACCTTATGAATGATTCAGTAAGTGACAGTCCCCGCATCCATCTGCCTCTTAATTATCCACCTGGAAGCCCTGACTTGGGCCGCCATTACCGTTCCAATTCACCTTTGCCTTCCATTCAACTGCAACCCCAATCACCATCTGCCTCCAAGAAGCATCAGGTAGTACAGGACCTCCCAGCCACCAATACATTTGTGGGCACTGGGGACAGCAATTCTACAGGCTCGGAGCAGTATTCAGACTACAGCTACCGTACCAACCCTCAGAAATACACCAATAAACAGGTAGGAGAGATTGTGCTGCACCCTCCCACCATTCCCTCATGCTACAACAGGGCCATATGGACAGAAGTATGGGAATGAAATGGACCTGGCCCAGATTGCATGAATGGATTGGCAGGATGCAGGTTGGAGGACTGCAGTGTCCAGATGCATGTTATATTCATAGGACTATTTAGAAAAAAGGCTTCCTTCAATCCAGCAAATTAAGGGAATAAGGATAGGAGTGGGGAGAAGATTGTATTATTGTGGTAAATCAGAGCGGACTGATGGCATTTAGGGAAATGAATTCTACCACTTGGGTGCAGCATAAAGGGTTGGGTTGTCAGTGGTCTGTGATCCATGCATCAGGATGTATTCAGTTCTGATGTTTTGTGTTCATTAGTATAAAACAGGTGTTAAAAGTCGTAGAGCTGGGTTTGTTTATTTATCCCATTTTCCAGTCATACTTCCATTTAGATATCATTGATCTGAATCATTGAAATCATTGATTTTTTCTGTAGAAACCTGATGTCACCAGAGCCTGAGTACATTTGCAGATACAGTATGGTAAAATTGAACAATTTTAATGGAGTGACACAGGCCATGGATATGTTTTTTCATGCAGAAATGGAATTGACTCTATAGCTAGAATGGCATGGGGAATCTGCTGAAGGATTAGATTATGAGCACATGTAGAACAAAGATTACTGCTGCTGAATGCAAAGAAAAGAGAACCATCTGCTTCAAAACGTTTTGATCTATGATAGAGAACATGGTAGCATAGAAAAGTGATATATAGTTTGCAAATTGGGTAGCATTTGGGAATATTCTTCACCACTGAGGTTTTGGTAGGTACAGTTTTGGATGCCATGCTTCAAACTGGTTGCAGTTAGTTATCAATAAAAATATGAAACATTCAAGGAATAGTGTTAATCTTCCTTCCATTGTGTCATTATTTCCTTTCTTTTGAGGCGTATATATGCTATTTTCCTTCTCAGCTTTATTCAGGTAAAGTTATTTTACCCATGATGGGATGTCAATAAATGTTTCCATTGTTAGCTAATCTGCTATGCTGTGTTGGTCACTGACTTTTGGTGGCAATCTATAGTGCAGTGGTGGGGAAACCAAATGATGGGAAAGTGGAGAGGAATGATGAGCATGATGACATTGCTTTTGGAGATTGTTGTTTCAGCAATTGAAATTATGTTAAATTTTTAGTTATCATAAATGGAAAAAGAAAATTAAAATAACCAATATGAGTTTCACCCAAACATATATGAGAATCAAATTGGAATGAAGTTATCACAGAAAATTTTATCTTTGATATTTTCAGAAAGATTTAGTGCGCTGATTTAAAAACAGGTAAAACCAACAACTAAATTAAATTTCAAAATCCTCTGTTAACAGTATATTTATTGTATTTCACATGAACAGCTTCTGGTCTGCTGTAAGGTATCACAGTCATTGTTTCTGGCCCATCCAGGATAAAATATCCTTGATTGATTCTTTATAGTGAATCTTTTCCTTAGAATAGTAATCAGGATCTTTCAAAAAATTGGATTTTATTCCCCAAAGGCACAAGTTCCTATTGTGTATATCTCCATAGTATTTGATGTACAAAAAAAAGGTCTCCTTTAAATAGTAAAATGGCATCTTAACATTAGTTTTCTGTTTGGGAATGATAAATCCATTCCTGAATCTCCATCAATCATCTTGAAAAAATAGATTTTCATAACTGGTCAATACTATCAACTTTTGAGTTTTTAAAATCCAAATCTTTCTCTGCTTTTCTCCTCTTGCCAAGCTGCATTTTCCAAGTCCATCTCATCTTTCAGTTCTGCCAGCAGCAAATTACATTCCTTGGTGCAGGGCTCTTTCCAAACCTCCGCTTAAAATCCAGATTTTTTCCAAGCCTCCGATGGAGGAGCAGCACTTGTAATCTTTTCCTTGTAGCCCTGATGAGCTGGCTTTTTGAAATCCACCGCAGTTTCTCTGGCTGCCGAGCCCAGGATTTCAGAATAAAAGCAGCTCAGTGCTACAAGGAAAAGAAATTGCTGGAGCCGAAGGGGCTGTTGTGGACTGCAGCCTCTGACTTTTATTTTGAAGTGCAGAAGCCAGTAAACTGAAATCCCAAGTAACCAGAGAGGGGGTGATCTTTTTTATCACAGCAGAA